>OU696574.1:8998586-9051086 GCA_916048095.2 Sacculina carcini | reverse complement strand
CTGATGCTGAGCGAGTTCGAGAACAATCTGATCGGCCAGGAGGCGGTCGAGGTTTCGGCCGAGAGCAGCTCGCAGCGCAGGTCATTGCTGTCTCCTCTGCCAGCACTGCCGTCGCTGGCGCAGTCACGTGCCGATAAGAAGACGGCAGCGCCGACAAGACCATCAAGCCTCGAGACAGCGGCGTCGACAGCCGAAACTTCGGCGCAAGCTTACCGGGACAAATGTGGCGATTAGCAATTGAATTTGCCAATTTGAATAAGCTCACAAGGAATTTCACATCCAATCCATCGCTTCACAGTGACAGCGCCAACAGGGTCTTGGAGTAAAACTAGTCAAAAAGTATTTTTGTAACCCAAAATAATCTGGACAATGAAGATTTCGAGTGTAATTCCCCATATTTCGTTAAGCCCCCGCATCTTTTTCCTTAACCCCCTCCTTTTCTGCCCATCCACCGGGAAAATCCAGGCGCCGCCACTGCCGCTTGAAAGTTTAACAATTATATGTCCTGCCATTATGACACCAAAGAGTGAAAAACATGGACTATTCGAATGGGTCAATTCAAGCAAGTACATTGTATATGACACTCATATGATACATAGTACAACATATTGAAAAGGGGGATCGCATACCATTGATAGATGGTCGTTGGCTACCAGGCAGCTTATCCGTGATTAAACAGATCTTGTCTTAAGTCCTGTAGGGCGTCTAGCCACTCTTCTCGCTGTACAGCATTGGGGGAGCTGGCTTAGTCACCGAAGACTGGTCCATTTTGCTGACTGTACAGGACTGCATGGCTACCAGTAGCATGGTTACCCGTTTGTCTATTCTGACTTCTAAATTTAACTAGTATATAACTTCACTGAATACTGGTTGTTCTTTGAAGGTGTTTGGAAGGCAGCAATGCTAGGAGTGTGTGCAATGTGTTTTGAAGTGGTGTATACGCTTGAATTCTGGTCGTGCAGTTGATGTTGATGTCTTAGCTCCTGTTTTATCTCTTTCTAAAACTTGCCTAGAAACCACATCTACTCTGTTATGTCACAGTGGTTGAATGAGCAGGCTATTGTTGTCCTAAGGTTTTGTATGAGCTCAGGTTTAAATCTCGTTTCCAATATATGATTTTTATCTAGTATGTTTCTAGCTGTGCTGTGTTTGTTGCGGAGTTCTAGTGCTTGTTGCGCAGCTATAAAATTTGTGCATATGAAGTTGGACGAATATCAGTTGGATCAGAAGTTGGACGGATGAAGAAAATTTTTGAAGTCAAAGAGAACGCCTTTCACATTTTAGCTCTGTTGCAAAACATGTCCCGAAAAAGTAATTAAATTTGTCAAAACTGTGACCCTGTTAACTATAATATGAACCCTATTATCCATATGTTTAAGTTTCAAAATTCTGCGCACAAGTGTTGTGAGTGTGTTGTGTGTTGTGAGTGTGCTAAGTGACTGAGCGCGCCTCTGCTTATTTCGAAGGACGTTGTAAGCAAGCATGCTCTGAGGTCACGTGATGTCAGTGACACGGTCCATCGTTTGTATGTTTGTATGCATGTACGTTAAGAGAGTGTGCGTGCAAGTGTCATGATGTATCAGTCATATTTAGCCGTGTGTATGGAATAAAATCCAAACCAGCTTTTGTGTGTTATTGGTGTACTCGCCTAAGTTTGTTGTTCAAACGCGAAGGAGGGAAGCTAGAATTATAAGTTAATTTAAAGGAACTTTTTCCTAGTTGAAACCGCAAACTTGCGATCCGCAACTGATAGTTTCGGCAACATTGTCGTTCGAACAGAAGCTGTAAGAAGAAGAATAAGATTTTGAGGGGGTATGTAGTGTCGTCCAAAGAGCACACAAACATACAAACATCAACCAATAATCAGCCTATCGTATACAAACATCGTAATTGTTCATCAGCACATTAGTATTCATCGTACACATTCAATTCATTCACACATAGCGTATTCATTGTGTAGGCCAGTGTTCAGCGTATTTCTGTGCCAACAACTACTATAATATAGGACGTTCATAGCTACATGTATGACTCCGCTAGCTAAAGCTAATTGTTATTCAATTGTAACGCACCATTATATATTAGACGAACATGAAGAAGTCACAATTGGCGCTGCAAATACAGCAAATGTGTTCACAATTGACGTAAAAAAGTAAAAGTGTTATAAATTAGAATGCAAAAATTATTGTGTGCCTCAAAGTATGAAAGAATGTTCCCTTTCTCAGAAATTGGTATGCCTGAACATTTCTGAATGCACCAACGAGCATTCACGTATTTAGTAGTCCTTGGTCTGTGTGTATACTGCGTATGTCTGTGTGTGTTTGTGTCTGTGTGTATGTCACAAGCGAAACTCTTGTTACTGCCAGGTCGTACGAGTCTCGCCTTGATGTGCTTTAATAAAATCACTCAACTGTGTGCTCTGTGTTACTCTCGCCACTCAGAGGCTATAACATGAACACTACAGAGAACTTGGCCAATTTGCATCGAAAAAGACAGTGAAAACACATTTCCACTGACATATTGCTGTCAATCTTATTTATTGCATTGTACAATGGATAGAGTCATGTTCTGCTGTTCCATTACTGCTGTTCCTCTGTGCTTCCGCAAGCACAGAGGCACAACTGAGCAGATTGCTGCACTTCGTGTCGTTCTAGACGACTGCAGAACCCGAAAGAAGCAGATCTTCGTGGTGTTTTTGGATTTTTCGAAGGCGTTCGACCGAGTGGACCGAAGAGCACTGCAACAAATACTGTTGATTTACTGTGACTCCAAAATGTTTGTCGACGCCGTCATGAGCCTCTACACGGACACCACCGCTCGTGTGCGGACACCCTGCGGTCTGACGAAGCCATTCGACACAAGCACTGGCGTTTTGCAGGGCGATACTCTGGCGCCATATTTATTCATCATAGTCATGGACTACGTAATGCGACGCAGTCTGCTGGACAGTAGTGCCTACACAGTGCGCCGCCGACTGTCATCACGATATCCTGCAGTTAGACTCTGCGCTCTGGCATATGCTGATGATATCGCCATTGTTGCCGACAATGCAGCAGACGCGCAGAGTCAGCTGGACCGGTTCGAGGACGTTGCATCAACGGTCGGGCTGCATTTAAATGAAGCCAAATGTGAATACATGGCGGTAGGCAGCGAAGACACAGCCACCATCAAGACGAAATCGGGTGCTCTGCTAAAACTCACCGCTGACTTTTCCTATCTCGGTAGTGAAATGTCGAATAGCCGAGCGGCGTACCGTCGACGCCGACAGCTGGCCTGGCTGGCCGCCCGCAGACTTTCCAGTGTTTGGACTTCAAACGCATCAATACAGGCCAAAATTCGTCTGTTCGCTGCCTGTGTGCAGTCCACACTGATTTATGGTGGCGAAACGTGGGCATTAACAGAGACGCTGAGTGAGGAAGTCGATGCGGGACATCGTGCTCTCCTACGGTATTGCGCTGGTGTCCGCTACCCAACAATTGTTACCAGCAGCAGCCTCTACGCTCAGACTGGCACGGTACAGGTGTCTCGTACTCTGCGCACGAGGAGACTGACACTACTGGGACATGTGCTGCGCCGGCCTGATATGCCGCTGGCTGTCGTGTTGTCCAGTCCGCCTACCGAGCCACGACGTCGGGGCGGTGCCCTGCGTTTCACTTACCGGCAGCAGATGGAGGAAGACCTGCAGCGGCTCGGTCTGACGCTTAGTAGTGCAGCTGCAACGGCTACTAATCGCCAGCAGTGGAACCGGCTGATACACCAGTGATTCATTTTTGAATGTGGCTATAGCGCATTGCACCTCCTGCTCCAGCTGGGTGTAATATATGCGTACATCATCATCATTACTGAAACGCATTTTTCATTACTGAAACTTATTTACCAGTTATATAACTTGTTCAATTTTGGCTTGCTTAAGTTTGTTTTTACTCCTGTCTGTGGAGCATATTTTGCGTTCCATCGTTGCAATATTTCCAGAGTATGTGCGCCTTTCTGTGTACCAGTTTGTTTGTATGCATGTGTATGTGTGTGTGTGTGTGTGTGTAGCTGTGTAAGTGATCTCACTGGGACCCACCGTTTCACTGGGACCCACCACTTGTATCACGCCAACATGCACATTTATCTCATATCTTTACATCTTATGTCTTGAATATCACTTCTCTTTGTTCATCTGTTCTGTCTGCCACACTCACTCATTGTTTTTCATTTCTCTCAGGAGCACTTTTTGCGATGTTGTTTCCAATATAGTTATACAATGTGACACGTCAAATAGTTTCATTGTGTCATACAGAGATATTGCATCGTATGTCGTACTCAATGCTTATTGAGACAGGTACTTAATGAAAGCAGTGAAGTATTATACACAAAATATGATGTAAATGTGCATGAGGGCGTGATTAATGTTCGATCACTTACACACACACCCATGTATACAAACATACTGGTACACAGAAAAGCACACATACTCTGGAAATATTGCAACGATGGAACGTTGGAACGATGGAACGATGGATCGATGGAAATTCCACAGACAGGAGTAAAAACAAAATTAAGCAAGCCAAAATTGAACAAGTTAAATGACTGGTAAATAAGTTTCAGTAATGGAACAGCAAAACACAACTCTGTACGTTGTACAATGCAATAAATAAGATTGACAGCAATATGTCAGGGGAAATGTGTTATACTGTCTTTTTCGATGCAAATTCGTTAAGTTATCCGCAGTGTTCTTATTCTCGCCTCTGAGTGGCGACACTATACTACCGGGGCTGAAACACCACTTCTCACCTCACCGCACGGGAGAATATACTCGTAAGAACGCATACACGCACACACACACACACACGCACACACACACACACACACACACACACACACAATCATATACACTCCACGCGATCACACACTGGCTGACACAAATCATCAAATATCGAACATCAAAGCGGCCTTTTCATGATTGAATTTAGACATTTGGAAAAAGTTTTCTATCACCAAAATCAGACCTCTGCTAGAAAACGCTGCTCCGGTATGGAGCCCACATCTTCAAAAGCATGTGACGGCGATTGAGAGAGTACAAAGGGCATTCACAAAATGTCTTGCGGAACTGAAACCACTGAATTATGAGCAGAGACTCCAAAAAATCGACTTACCAACGCTAGAAGAAAGAAGAGGAGATGTCATAATGATATACTAATGTTTAAGTAGAAAAGACACCATTCAACATGAAGGAATGCTTAAAATATCAAAATATACCAAGGGACATGGCGAAAAACTATTGCAAAAAACAATAAAACTGAATCTGGAAAAATATTGTTTTGCATATAGAGCTATAACACATTGGAATAAGTTACCGGCCAATATCACAAACAAAAATACCATCAAAGGATTAAAGGACTCATTTGATCAATGGAAGGCGGGACAGAAGAGCTGACTCAGTTCTGCCCGTACTACAATTAAGTGAGAATAATTCGATGATAACACAGTACACAATCAAACCACAATTATACTCCATATATTGATAATCGTTAGATAGTCACAAATTTATTATCGATATATCCAATTTGCATTTCTGAATATACTGTTTATTGTGTTATTTTTTAGTATTTCTTCCAACTGCTGTTCTCACTTGTGCCATACATTCGAATGTGAAATAAAACTAGCCAACTATAATGATACGAGAATTACATTGATTGCTTTATAATATATATTTTTTATCAAACTACAATGTCCCGACATTTTTTTCTACACAAGAAAATGTTTATGTTTATTTGACGGATACATGTGTTTCAGCCATAGTTTCGTATTGTTTATTTTGAATATGTTAAATTACTTATTATTATAATAATTTGATGATATTTGATGACAAATTGTCGAACATATATCTACACCAAAAATATTGCATGAGCTAAATTGACTTAGACCAGAGCATATAACACACCTATATACGCGTCTCTAAACTCACAATTTGAAATGTATGTCGACAAAAACCCTACGCCTATCTCAGTGGCGGCGCTAGGTTTTTTCCGACGGGGGGCTAAGGAAAAATAAAAGGGCGCAAATTTAGAAATATACTAAGAAACTAAGAAATTTTGGGTGGAAGGGCAAGCTCTTCCTTATTTCCGCCACTGGCTTATTGGTCACATCAAAATTGACATATCACCACATTGTCAATCGATTAGTTGAATGCAAATTGGGACTTAATTAGCCAGAAATGCGCGGGTTATCTGTTAGAATTATCGTGTGCATGCATAAGCTTGCTGCAGTGCAGAATCCGTGCAAGTGATTTCATAATCAATAGGTGCATTGAATTATGCAACACGCAGAAATCAAGCACAATATTAAAAGGAATATTGCATATTAGCAAACAACAATTAATACTGAATATTTATTGTTGTGCATTGTGTGGTGTATACAATTTCCATTCCGTTCAATATATTTAAATTTTCATATGTTTTTGTATTTTCCGAATATTTCTACTCTACACTCTGTATCTGTATTTTTATAATGATAATGTTATTATCATTATTAATAATAGTAATATTATTATTTTTTTCCTACAATACACATTCATGCTACGCTCGTACACCAGTATATATCGCGTGAGAAGAGGTCAAAAACGTCTGGGCAGTTTCCGACGGCTTCGCATGCGCATACGATACACGCTTGCAATATGTCTGTCTGTCTGTCTGTGTCTGTGCGTGTATGTGTGTGTATGCGTGTGTGTATGTGTGTATGGCGACAGTATGTATGTGGATACTGTTGGTGTAGAATACCTAGTGCTTGCTCCAAGTTGTTGTGAGATGCAAGTTGCAAGCTGCAAGTTGTGACGAGAGAGAGAGAGTGTGGTGTGAAACGATATTCGTGACCGTCACAGAAAAAGATGTAAGCCTCTACCTGCCTGCTGTGTGATATAACTTATTGACACCGTCATATATAAATTAATATATATTCTTATTTATCCATATTTATTGTTGGTGGTTATTTATTGAACAGCACATATTTATTTATTGTTGATTGTTGTTATTTATTGAGGAGTGGTGGCGGAGTGACATTATGCAGTGTTATCGGATGAATTGTTTACTGTTATTTATTTATTATTTTCTTTTCCAACCCTCTTTCTAGAATTATTGTCTTTTCGAACTCTTTCTCTGAATCTTTTGGGAGCTTCCGGTACATGGGGCCACCGCAGGGTGGTAATAGTGAACTTGTACTCTTCCCATGCTACTGGATTTGCCTGTAATTAATAATAATAATAATAATGTTTATTACTGTTCATTGTTATGTAACTCATTAGCTCGCGTTGGTATCATATGGGTTTACTTTTAAAATAACCATATTTAGTATATTGTTGCCTATATATACACATATTTATTCATTAGGCTATATCTATTAGGAGCGTTTCTTTAATATCGACGCGATATATACTTTTTAAATTTTTTTAAATTTATATTTATATATAAGCCAGAAAATGTTAAATTTGTTGTGCGCAAATGAATTACTGGAGATATGGGGATGAAAAAATTCCAACTATTTAAAGTTGGCAAAAAAAATTCCAGATAAAGACGAATTAATTGCTAAAATATGAGGATGTTGTACACGAAATTCATAAATTAAGTAAATGTAGCAACATTCGCTTCAAACATTAAAATATGCCCTGCTATAAGCGAATTTCACCAATTTACAAAGACTGGACGCGCCCGTGCGTCAGTGAACGTTAAGCCGATCATGTTGACCACAGATGATGGTAGAAATATTAGCACCAGAGGCGGCGCCAGGATTTTTTGGTGGGGGACTCATGAGGTCCAATGAAAGAAATGCGGTGGCTTGGCAAAACATGAGGAACTACACTCGATTGTTTATGGTCACGATTTTTCAGGGGGTTGCCACATTTTTTTGGAGGGAAGGGGGGTCAAGCTTCTGTGTACCCCCTTTTTTCGCAACGCCAATGATTAGTGCATAGGTGAAAGTTAGCACCTTAACAATCGCGACATCAAAAAATACCCATTCAGCGCTTATATTGTGGCATGTAATCGACCCAGTCAGAGTGTGGAATCCGGTAGTTTCGAAATCTCACACAAACATGGGTCACCTAATGAAGTGTCTTTTTCTAGCCAAAATCCTAGATCGTGCAAAAAGCATTGAATCGAATGAAATTAAACTTGTCGTATATGAGACAGCAGTACAATTCAATCTCGACTGTATATGTGAAAATAAACGTTATATAAATACTAAATTAGGAAATAAATAAAAAAATAAACGATACACATTGTGTGTGTTTGTGTTTTTGTGTTAAATGAATGTATATGCATTTTATTTGATTGTAATTTATCTCTGGAAAAAAGTGTGTACACCAGTGTTAGCATACCACACGAATGCCATTCTATGTGCGACCTTTTCGCATTAGAACAATCCTCTTAAGCTTGTCGTCTTTGAATTGCCAGAGTGTGTGTGTGTGTGTTTGTGTGTGTTTGTGTGCGCGCGAGTGTTGCAAAGACTTGTGCAACGGTCGCTATTTCTTTTAATTACAAAACACAGCCACACCAGCACAAGAATGGCCAAGACAGCATCACATTTACGAGGGTCGCAAATTTATTGCGACTGTAATTCACGCAAGCGACACGTCGAGACTTTTTACACTAAAAATTATATGCGCACTCACACACACACACACACACACACACACACACACACACACACACACACACACACACACACACACACACACACACACACACACACACACACACACACACACACACACACACACACACACACACACACACACACACACACACACACACACACACACACACACACACACACACACACACACACACACACACACACACACACACACACACACACACACACACACACACACACACACACACACACACACACACACACACACACACACACACACACACACACACACACACACACACACACACACACACACACACACACACACACACACACACACACACACACACACACACACACACACACACACACACACACACACACACACACACACACACACACACACACACACACACACACACACACACACACACACACACACACACACACACACACACACACACATACACACACACACACACACACACACACACACACACACACACACACACACACACACAGACACACACACACACACACACACACACACACACACACACACACACACACACACACACACACACACACACACACACACACACATTACATTACATTACATTAAGCGCTTTTCACCCGAGGGTCTCAAAAGCGCTCACACACACACACACACACACACACACACACACACACACACACACACTCAAGCACAAGAGTCATACACATACACAATCACGAACACACTCACTCACCTACATACACACACACACACACACACACACACAAAACAGACAAGTACATATACGCACAAACACAAACATACACTCACGTTTACATACTCCGAAACACAAAAATACACACGCACACACACATACATATTGAATAAGATAGTACAGCAGACATACAGCACAGAAGACAACACAACATACAACACATTAAGACAACACAGCAAACATACAACGACATACACTCAGATTGACAAATCACAACACAATGGAGACACAAATACAAACCAGAAAACACATCATAACAGACACACAAAGACATACACTCAAACAAATAGACAGAGAACACAACACTACAGACACACAAACACAGATAACAGCTCAACACAACACACATACAGCATACAATGGAGAAACATACAGACACAAGAACGGAAAACACACGCATGAAGCACATACACATAGAAGACAGAATAAGGAAACAATCAGACCTTATATTCAGTACTAATATATACAATATTATTAAGACAGTAATAAGACTTAGTGAGAAAGAAATTTTTACTATGTTTTTTGAAAAGAGATAGAGATTTGATTGAGCGTATTGAGGGAGATAGCCTATTGTAGATACGAGGTCCTAAGATAGAGAAACAACGATTGTAGTGAGAATGCCTAGAAGGAAAGGATGGTTCAACTAGTAGAAAAGGATCGTTAGAAGACCTAAGAGAAAGAGATGAGGTTTTATAAGAGAGGAGGTCAAACAGATACGCAGGCTTACGAAGACGAAGAGCTGAATGAATAATTAAACAAATACGATACTCAACAAGAGCCTTAATGGGAAGTAACCTAAGTTTTTGTAAAGAAGAAGAAACATGAGAGCCCGAAGGAAGATTAAATATCATACGACACACACACACACACACACACACACACACACACACACACATACACACACACACACACACACACACACACACACACACACACACACACACACACACACACACACACACACATTTTTTTCATTTATTCCAACATTTGTAATGCGCAATTTACACAATTTGTCTCAAATGCGCAAAGATGAACATATTTATACATAAATGCATACACACACTATACATACATGACACACGCAAAGGGTTGAACGAGATATTCTTATGTACAGATCGAGGTATCTATTCGGTATGTGGGGATACCAAGGCACACACACGCACACACACGCACACACACACACACACACACACACATCGTTTAGACAGTATAGACAGTAAGGGACCCACACATACATACACACAAACACGCAGACATACGCACAAATGGGCAATTCTGTACAAGACAAGATCACACTGATAATGTATAAGCTATGAACACGCATACACTTTCAACGGACAAACATACATTGTCAAGCACACTCACACTTGCGCACAGGCAAGCACATAAACGAAGACGCACATGAAAACTCGACAAATTATAACAGTCAGCAAGAGAGAGGCAGGACAACGAAAATATACACACAATGACAATTGACTATTTACAGTGAGTACTCGGGTTTTATGAGGAGCCTTTCGCGGTCATATGATTGATCAAGAAGATATTTCTTCAATCGTTTTTTGAAGGACGCTTCAGAGGAGGCAGATCTTATGTACATTGGTAGTTTATTATACAGTCTAGGAGCCATCAAACGAAAACAGCGATTGTAGTGTGTGTGTCGAGAAGGAAAAGGTGGTTCATGCAGAAGGTTCATGTGATTCACTCGAAGATTGTGTACAGAAGAGATCGGTTTATTCGTTAGTAGTTCAAATAGATATACAGGTGTCTTATGTACAAGAACAGAGTGTACTATACATAGGAGATTATATTCAATGTCAGCCATGACTGGGAGCCAGGCTAGTTTAATGAGGTATTTTACAACAGAGCTGTGTCGAGAAAGATTGAAGACAAGACGACAGGCTTTATTTTTTATAATTTGAAGTTTGCGGAGAGTTCTGTGGTTGAGATTGAGGAAGAGAGCAGAGCAGTATCTGATGCGCGAGAGAATGAGAGAGTCAGCAAGCTTAAGAGTAGCGTCAGTGGTTAAGTGTTTTCTAATAAAATATATACGACGAATGTGGTAATTACAAGTTCTAACTAATTGGGAAATATGTACATTAAACGTGAGTGTATCGTCTATTGCTACGCCAAGATGTTTGGTGACATTTACCAGCCCAGTGTTGCAGTTGGGAGGAATCACAGGATCATTTCGGCTTATTACCATGAGTCTGGTCTTGTCAGTGTTCAGCTTGAGCCGCTTGTTTGCGGCCCAGTGCGTGATGTTTTGCAACAGTTCGCTTACAATTGAAATGGCCTGAACAAAATTATCAAATTTGAAAAATATTAAAACATCATCAGCAAAGATTTGATATTGCACTCCAAATTTGTCTAAGACATGACGTAATGATATTATATATACATTATATAGCAGTGGGCCAAGAATAGATCCCTGAGGAACGCCAGAGTGCAAGGGAAACACTTGACTTTTGGTTCCATTTACAATTACTGTTTGCGTTCGATCCTGGAGGTAATCTCGAAGAAGCGAGAGCGCACCGCCAGATACACCGCACATTGATAAGTCTTCCAGCAATATTTCGTGGCACACTGTATCAAATGCCGCCGAGAAGTCTAGTTGCATAAGAAGTACATTATGGCCACTCAAAAGGGAAGTGAGCGAATAATCATATGTACAAATTAGTGAAGTGGCACAAGAGTGTTTTTTTCGAAAACCTGATTGTTGCGGAAGAAAGATGAGGTTTGTCTCCAGAAATTCGTAAAGTTGTGAGTATATTACAGATTCGAGTATTTTCGAGATCCAGGGAATTTGAGACACTGGTCGGTAGTTTGTTAGGCAGTTTGCGTCCAGTCCAGGTTTCTTGATAGTTGGTGTGATAACAGATTCTTTGGATGATAAAAATGTATTGTGAAGGAGGCAGGTATTAACAAAATACAGTATGAAAGGAATTAGAATATGTACATGAGATCTGATACAGTCTATCTTTATTGGATCCAGGTGGCTAGAACGCATATTACTGGACATAATGAGTCTCAGACAAACAAAATAATCAATTAAATCAAATGACGTCAATTTAGCCGGGGTCACTGCTGTACAGAAATCATAAGCTGTTCTATCATTTTGAATTGAGTTGTGGATATTTACAATTTTCTCCTGGAAAAAAGCACGAAACTCGTCTGGATTTACATTGTTATTTTCTCGTTGCTCGTACGACTCTATTTTATTGCCCAGTAGATTATTGAGTGTTTTCCACAGTGCAGCCGGCTGGGAGCGCATGATTTTGTTGTTATAATACAATTGCTTACACTTATTTACACTATCAACATAATTGCGTCTAGCTGTACAGAAATGAGTCCAGTCATCTTGCGACCGTGTGTGATGCCAGCGACGTTCGTGTCGTCTCTTTACCCTTTTCAATGTGTTCAGTTGAGCATTGAACCAGGGAGAAGAATCAACATGCTTGATTTGTTTATGTACATATCTTACACATTTGTCACGAATTTCAGCTAGCGAGTGATAGAAATATATGTACAGCAGGTCCACAGGTATTGAGCAATATTGAGATACATGAAATTTATTAGCGAGCTCATGCCCAAGAATATGTACATTCATGTTGTTATAATCATAGAATGAAATTTTTTTCATAGTTTTTACAGGAATTGAATTTATAATTTTGAATTTTATAATACAGTGATCCGAGGAATAGTTGTCATATGGATAAACAAGAACATCACAAATTGCGCTGCTGTGGTTACACGGTGCAAGGATTAGGTCAAGTGTGTGTCCATGTTCGTGTGTAGGCGTATGTACATGATTGGTGAGTCCACTCATTTCGATATGTTCTAGGAATGATTGTGTATGTGCCTTTAAGTGAGGATTCTCCACCCAAAAATTAAAATCGCCACATATATACAATTTTTCACAAAACATTGAAATTAGAATTTCGACCATTGAGAAAAACTCCTCAATAAACCCCGGTCCAGATGAATAGCCAGGCCTATATATAACCAGCATACAGAATGATTGTGGGTGGCCTTGTTCCCCAATACGTACACACAGATACTCAAATGTGTTCGAGACTATATCTAGTGATAATTTACAAGCGACAAATGTTTTGTTATATACAAAGACAATACCTCCACCGGTCGTATCACGACAGTGATGTAATGACGCAAAATTCGCAGGTAGGGCTGCAGAAAAGGCGGCACTCTCCTCGTTTGCGAGCCATGATTCTACTATGCAGAAGAAATCTATGTCATTAGAGAGTATGTCACATACCAGTGGTAGCTTGTTGCGAGCAGACCTCATGTTCCACATGGCGCAATTTATACGAGACTTCGGCTTGTTATTCCGGCTATCTGTGAACATGGACGTTGATTCTCTACACACAGATGTTGTTGCAGAGTCTTCCTGGCGGCTGGTCACACTCAGTTTCCCGAGCTCTGACAATCAGCGACTGTCATGGTGCGAGCAATGAGATAGTCTCTCGCAGCAAGAAAACAGGGACATGTAGAGTCGAATGCCGAGTGAGAACTTTCAGTTCGTCCACCACGTTCACAGTTAACACATTTGATTGAGTCACCTTTTGATGGACATGCAGATGACGAGTGTTCCCCCGCACACCAGCCACAGTGCACATGAGTTGACCTGCAGTCTTTTGCCTTGTGTCCATGGCGTTGGCATTTGGTACAACGGGATATCCAGAAACGGTCGTACACACGACACCGTTTGTCACCGATATATAAATAACCATCATACATCACCGCCTCACGAACACGCGGAGAAACACTGACCACAACTGTTTTTGAGAAGTCGGATGTTTTTCTGGTGAACAGAAGCCTCAAGTCCTGGGGCTTTTGTACAGCCGTCTCGACCTTGCCGTTCTTCTTGAGGATAGCTTCAATTATCGTGTCGTCTTCTACGTCACGGCTGACCGCTACGATCGTCAACTTTGGGAGAATCTTGTCTGGAATCAAGGTCTTCGTCTGTGGGATTTTATTAATTGCATTGGCGGCTGACTTCGCGGTCTCGTGGTCCGGCAGACGCACTTTTACAGCTCCCTGCTTCGTTTTTGTGACATTGACCACCGGCACATTGTTGAGAGCGTTGGAAATACTTTTCCTGCACACAGGTTGGTCACCAGCCGGCCTCACGATGACGTCGCATGTATTCCTCGCAGTTTCAACATACGAGTGTTGTGTGGGCGGCTGTACCGAGGCTTTCATTTGACCTTTGATGTCATCTATGGATATCTTCAAATCGTCCAGCTTTTTACCAATATTTTCCCCATGTTGTTCTCTCCTCATCGTAATACTCGTATCCATCCACTTGATCAACTCAGCCAAGTTTTCGTGGCGGGCTTCCACGCATTTTTCGCAGCTAAAGGCACTTCTGCTTGTGAAGTACTGCAGAATTGAGTATCGCGGCAATCCGGCACATGCTGCATGCACATATTTGCTGCATTGTGCACATTGCAGCGCCGACTCTTTCACCACATCCGCACATATGCGGCAGGCAGAGTTCGGGGGAGGCAGGGCCGCCCGTGAGGGTTGAATACCGGCGATTTTCGACGAACACATAGCGGTAGAGTACATGGGTAATCCTCGCTCACTGACAAGGGAGTTGAACGATCACCAACGCACTACACCTTTCCACTGATAGTAATCTCCCCCAACGTATTCGAGGGAAACTGAGACGAACACAAGAAAGAACAACGCACACAAACAAGACACCAGGGATACCAGCAGGAGCACCAAAAAACACGTCCAACACCGTCGAAGGCAAAACACACACACACACACACACACACACACACACACACACACACACACACACACACACACACACACACACACACACACACACACACACACACACACACACACACACACACACACACACACACACACACACACACACACACACACACACACACACACACACACACACACACACACACACACACACACACACACACACACACACACACACACACACACACACACACACACACACACACACACACACACACACACACACACACACACACACACACACACACACACACACACACACACACACACACACACACACACACACACACACACACACACACACACACACACACACACACACACACACACACACACACACACACACACACACACACACACACACACACACACAATCACACAAACACACACACAAACACACACACAAACACCGACATACACAAACACACACACAAGCACACACACACACACACAAACACACACACACACATACATCAGTACCATGGAAACATGACACTGCTTGGTTGTTCGTGTGGTATAGAAGATGAGCTGAATAGATAAATATAAATGACTTTCTCACGGCGGCAATATTTTGAGATGTCTGCGCGTGGAATTGATGTCAGCCATACATCACGACTGCAGACAGCGAAAGTTGAAAACTCTAGATCGCATGCAAACACTGGAATATTATCAAATTCGTACTTGGATTGAATTTATGAGACATTTCTAAGTTATTGTCATTTTGCGCAGCGTGTAAGAGAGATTATTTCTTCAAAACTCTTCTTTTGAGCATCAGACTTTGGTAATTTATGGTTATATGTATTCATTGTAATTGATTAAAAGGAGCAAGTAAATGCCAAGCTGATACTAGACTGACCAATGCAGGCGTAATCATATACAATTAAAACACCAATTTTTGCCAATATGTTGAAAAAGGTTGCAAACATGCTGCAAAATATGTGCAGCATATGTTGCAAACGTGCTGCAAATATGTAGCAAATATAGTGCAGATATGTTGCAAATATAGTGCAAAGATGTTGCACATATGTTGCAAATATGTTGCAAATATGTTGCGAATATGTTGCGAATATGTTGCGAATATGTTGCGAATATGTTGCGAATATGTTGCGAATATGATGTAAATATATTGCAAATATGGTGCAAATATCGTGCAAATTTGTTGCAAATATGTTGCGCATATGTCGCACATATGCCGCACGTATGCTGCAAATATGCTGCACATATGCTGTGAATGTGCTGCAAATATGATGCAAATATGTTGCTAATGTGGTGCGAATATATTGCAAATATGTTTGACGTATGTTAGTATGTGTTTACGTATATTATGTGCTGTGTTGTTATGTTGCAAATATGCTATTGCTGCAAACATGCTGTACATATGTTGCACATATGTTGCAAATATATTGTTGTTGCAAATATCCTAGAGGATGTTGGTTTTATATAAATCACAGTGGAACGTCGGTAATTCGTTGGTTTTGCTTGCTAATTGGGTGGGCCAAGTGATTTGAACAGCACTAGGTTTTATAATGTGTGGCTAAACCAATTTGCCTATACCGAGCCGATGCTAATGTGTTGAACTTCGGCTAGCTGCCGTGCCGGTCATTGCAATAGAATCCCTGAACAAAACAATAACGAGATTATTAATCACACAAATCTTTCACGATAATTAGTGTTTGGCGGTGCGTTTTGCGCTGTGGTGTAGCGTCAAAAATGTATACTGTTAAATGTTAAATTAAAGGTTAAATGCCTAAGTGACAGCTGCTACACGGGAAGAAGCCGAAGCTTATGAACACACAGGCGTGCCCCGTGCAGCTCGCTGCCACCGCAGAACCGACCCTCTCCACGCTATGGCGCCACAAGGACGTAAGACGTATTAGAGAGGGCCACCTCCCCAGAATGCATGGCACAACTCATGACTGATATCTGGTACCATCATTTTCTGCTGGGTGGACAGGGGCTGTGGGGTTGTAGAATTCGCCCAATGAAATTCTGCTCCGCCGGGTTTCGAACCACGGACCTCCCGCTTGTGAGGCGGGTGTGCTAACAACTGCACCACGGAGTCCCGATTTCATAAATGTTTGCCGTTGAACTATGCAGGTATGGTACCTAATGACAATTATTGCAGTTAAGCATTGCAGGATCAACGCATAAATGCATCTGCTATCTTATTTGCAGTCAAAGTTTACCAGCGGGTTTTTTGTTCAGCCCGTAGTCTATAGTTCAGCACAAATTAAACTAGACGATTTCACAAATCTGCGTCAGTCCTTGACAACGATTGTACGAGTGTCTGAAATCTAATTAATTGAGGCAGGGGAAATGAATAGTGGATCAACTTGCATATCAGGATTATATTGACTGAATATTCCAATTATCGATTGAGTATTCCTCTGAAATCTCGGTAAACAATATAAACAAAATTATATGGTATTTTGTTGTAATCTTTTATGTTTTTTATTAATAATTTTAATTAATTTCTTAATGTTTATGTATTGACTAAAACATACTATTAGTGTAAAAAATGGATTTGATCATTACATATATTTTCAATTTTTTCTAATATCTTATTCCCATCTCATTTTTCATTATTACCCTGAGCGCTATATGAAAACGGCACAAGGCATGATACAAATTCTACAAGCAGATACGATGCAAGGTTTTATGAGGTCCCCGAATGCAACCCGAATTGGGGGTTCCATTTTAATAGAGGTGCGACTTTGGGAAAATGCAGTCATGAACAGCCCCTCAGTCTCCTGGGGGACTTACTGTACTTTTATGCGATACTTTATGATAAATTTCAATATCATGCGTGAAGCAACGCGGTCCCTCAACACTCGTCCCCCACTCGACCGGGAGCTGTTGTTAAGTCTCATAAATAAATATTTAAATATTTCTGAATCTGTGTGAGATTTTATGCTATGTGCTACATGCAACTAAGGTTCCTTTCTCCTCAACACAGAATTGTTGGTTAATTTTAGTTAGTTACTTTTAGTTGGTTACTTTGACTTATATACTCTTAGATAGTTACTTCTAGTTAGTTACTTTTAGTTGGTTACTTTTAGTTAGTTATTTTTAGTTAGTTACATTTAGTTAGTTACATTTAGTTAGTTACTTTTAGTTAGTTACTTTTATTTAGTTACTTTTAGTTAGTTACTTTTAGTTAGTTACTTTTAGTTAGTTACTTTTAGTTAGATACTTTTAGTTAGTTACTTTTAGTTAGTTACTTTTAGTTAGTTACTTTTAGTTAGTTACTTTTAGTTAGTTACTTTTAGTTAGTTACTTTTAGTTAGTTACTTTTAGTTAGTTACTTTTAGTTAGTTACTTTTAGTTAGTTACTTTTAGTTAGTTACTTTTAGTTAGTTACTTTTAGTTAGTTACTCTTAGTTAGTTTCTTTTAGTTAGTTACTTTTAGTTAGTTACTTTTTGGTTAGTTACTTTTAGTTAGTTACTTTTAGTTAGTTAATTTTAGTTAGTTACTTTTAGTTAGTTACATTTTGTTAGTTACATTTAGTTAGTTACTTTTAGTTAGTTACTTTTAGTTACTTAGTTTTAGTTACTTACTTTTACTTACTTACTTTTAGTTACTTACTCTTAGTTACTTTTAAAAGCTAGTTAGTTAGTTAGTTAGCTTAGTTACTTTTAGTTACTACACTTTTAGTTAGTTACTTTTAGTTACTACACTTTTAGTTAGTTACTTTTTTACTTTTAGTTGGTTACATTTAGTTAGTTACTTTTAGTTAGTTACTTTTAGTTAGTTACTTTTAGTTAGTTACTTTTAGTTAATTACATTTAGTTAGTTCCTTTAAGTTAGTTACTTTTAGTTAATTACTTTTAGTACCAAACCTCACCTAGCGGAACTGAAACGTTGCATTCTTATTCCGCAATGAATGCTCACAAACTCTTTCTTACAACACTCCAACAGAGCCCCATCCCGCTCTCTCTCTCTCGGCACGCCTGGACGAATTGCGTAGTCGGAGCCTATATCTGCAAATTGCAATGATCCCGGCAAATTTTCGTCCAGTTGTTGCACACAATAGCAAAATATTCTCACTACATTTACTGCTGGCAAGATACGCATATATTAAGTCGATTTTTGAAAACCAACAATGTACATATTTTTTATGTATGCATGTATTTTTTTAAAGCTTGCATGGGCCTTGATCGACGGGAAATTGAAGTCAGATTGCAATCGGAATATAGTGAATATTTCTGCTGTGCTGTTGAATAAAAGACAACACTAGGGGACCTGTTTACGCCGGTCATTGAACTCGGGAAAATCCTCTACGAAAATGCCCATATAAATTGTAGATAGACAGCGAAGTTATTTCAACAAAATGGTTTTGTTAAGATTATGATGATAGGATGATGGTTTATTATTTATTGTTATTTATTTATTATTTTCTTTCCAACTCTCTTTCTAGACTTTTTTCTCTTCGAACTCTCTTTCTCTCTGAATCTTTTGGGCGCTTCCGGTACATGGGGCCACCTTAGGGTGGTAATAGTGCTTGCACTCTTCCCATGCTACTGGATTTGCCTGTAATTAATACTAATAATAATAATATGAACACAAACATACTGTTGGTTGTCAATTTTTCGTTGGGTAGAAAAAATTTGTTTTTTTATTATCTCAACTGAAATCTTAGCTCTCTAAGAATCATTAATTTTTCATGAGATTTTATATATTAATGTCAAATGAGTAATCAAATTACGAAAAAGATGACAGTATTGGCAATGCAGTTGGTAATATATTCCCCAATAAATCTGTGGTTGCTGGGAATTCTTTGTTTAAAATTCGGGCAAAACTTTGTTCGCTTTCTTTGTACTTACTAAACTATTTGTTTTGACTTATTGTCAGGCCAGTGCTGGATCATACTGGATCATACTGGATCAGCGAGTTCTAATTGCTAGGAGATCGTGAACGAGTAATCGAGAAAAACACACTTCATGTTCACCGGCAGAACAAGACGCTCTCTCCGTCCAATCCTACTAATATGGACGGTTCCATTTCTACTACTACATATGCTGCACGGTAAGCTATTTGTTCATCTCTCTGTTGAAATCCACCGTAAATTAGATAGAATTATCATTTTCAGAAGATACAGCTAGCGTTCAACGGACAAAAGACAGCAAAAGGCAAAAACAGAAGAGAAGTAGGTAGAGGAAGGTGAATTAAACATTTGTATTGGCTTTGGGTATATGTCGTGTGTTATACGATATGCTCACATCGAGAACACACACACACACACACACACACACACACACACACACACACACACAGACACACAAACACACAGAAATATTCTGACACTCACACTAATCGTGACATGTTATCATGCAGAGGTAGTTTGGTTTATGTGTTCGTTTGACGTTCCAGTTTCCTTTCATTTCAATCGATGCTCAGTCTGCGACAAATATTTGCACAGGAATCGAGTGGGCTTTAGCCATTACACACACAAACACACACACACACACACACACACACACACACACACACACACACACACACACACACACACACACACACACACACACACACACACACACACAAACACCCACACACACACACACACTCAAAGACATACACACAAGCACACGTGAAATTGGTGTTTGTCGATGGTGGTTTTTGATAGATGATCTCACCACTGTGAAGACGGCAATTCGCATCGATCAAACCCAACGGCTCCCATGTCGGTAATATAAATTACGTGAAACAAACCAGGTCGACGCTTTAAAAACATACACACACACACATACACACATACACACATACACACGTACAACTGCGGTTGAACACATCGTCAGTGATAGGCCCGCAGAGATTTCGGTTCAGGTGAATGTGTTCGGAAAAACAGGCCTACAATTCGCCGAATTTCGCCAGTGAGATTAGATCAGATCAGATGAATGGCGGATGTGTTTTTCCATCTTGTTCATGCTTATCTGTCGCGTTTTCCAACAATTGTATACCACCAGCTTTGTCTCCTGTGTGTCTTCATTTTGCATATACAAAACATACCACTATATTTTCGTCCAGGGTCTTCTATATACGGTGGTGGTAAATTTACACCTTTGATCCTATATTAATCCTATATCCTATATCCTATAAAAACTTACCACCATATTTTCGTCCACGTCTTCTATATACAGTGGTGGTAAATTTACACCTTTGATCCTATATTAATCCTATATCCTATATCCTATAAAAACTTACCACCATATTTTCGTCCACGTCTTCTATATACGGTGGTGGTAAATTTACACCTTTGATCCTATATTAATCCTATATCCTATATCCTATAAAAACTTACCACCATATTTTCGTCCACGTCTTCTATATACGGTGGTGGTAAATTTACACCTTTGATCCTATATTAATCCTATATCCTATATCCTATAAAAACTTACCACCATATTTTCGTCCACGTCTTCTATATACGGTGGTGGTAAATTTACACCTTTGATCCTATATTAATCCTATACCCTATATCCTATAAAAACTTACCACCATATTTTCGTCCACGTCTTCTATATACGGTGGTGATAAATTTACACCTTTGATCCTATATTAATCCTATATCCTATATCCTATAAAAACTTACCACCATATTTTCGTCCACGTCTTCTATATACGGTGGTGATAAATTTACACCTTTGATCCTATATTAATCCTATATCCTATATCCTATAAAAACTTACCACCATATTTTCGTCCACGTCTTCTATATACGGTGGTGGTAAATTTACACCTTTGAGCACCACGGTAAGGTGCAAGGCTGGTGCAACGCCCTAGCAACGTGCAGCATTCAACGTATTGCGGAATGCGTGTATACTGTGCTGGCATTCGATCAATCTCACAATCCCAAGATCCTTAACCTGGATCCCTTTTTGTTCCAATAAGTCCTATGTCCATAATTGATCCTTATACAGACATTCCGTTTTTTTATTTGATCATTTCATTTGATTTATCGTTTATATATTTTTATGATTATTACTTACAGGCAAATCCGGTAGCATGGGAAGAGTGCAAGTGCACTATTATCACTATTAGGGAAGAGTATAAGTGCACTATCATCACTATTAGGGAAGAGTACAAGTGCACTATTAGGGAAGAGTGCAAGTGCACTATTAGGAAAGAGTGCAGTTATTATTATTATTAACGTTTATTTGTATAGCGCACATTAAAACACACGCGCGAAAAGAAAAATCTTGGTGCAAAAATAAAAACAAATAAGTAAGACACGCCGCTTAGGGAAATCACACATGCGGACAATACACACACCCACAAGCACAACACACTCACACATACACACACAAACATACTCACACACACACACACACACACACACACACACACACACACACACACACACACACACACACACACACACACACACACACACACACACACACACAAACATACTCATGCACACACACCGCAAAATTGAAACATGGCAGTAAGAAAGAGCAAAAAAACAACAAAAAACTTCTAGTAAATATATCAAGCGAGACGGGTACGGTATGACGGCTCACAGCGAAGCGTAAGGAGTAAGAGAGTGAGAGTCATGATCAAAAGATTTATCAAAGAGATGATTGCGTAGAGAAGAGGAAAACGATGATAGGGATGTGGAGGAGATAACATGGGAGGGAAGAGAGTTGTACAAACAACAACAACAACAACAACATAAACGTGGAGCATAGAAAGGGAAGGATTTACTAGACCAGGTAGATTCAGTTGCACTATTACCACAATTACTATTTTGAATTTTCTTTATTAGCTTGCATCTTTCTGACTAAAATCTTTACTCTTTGAACTCATTTTCTCTCTACATCTTTTGAGCGCTTCCTGTACACATGGTGCCACCGCGGGGTGGTAATAGTGCCTGCACTCTTCTCATGCTACTGAATTTGCCTGTAATTAATAATAATAAAATCTATATAATAATATAACACGAGTAATCTACTTGTGCTCATCTGAAAATGTCTTCATTCGCTGCTCACTACAATATGATAGCGCGTCTTTCTAGATGATGATGGAAACGGCCGAGTACACAGCCGAGGATCGGTGAGGACGAAAAATTGCGTGTCAACACACACATACACAAACACACACACACACACACACACACACACACACACAAACTGACAATGACAATCCTTTGAAGCCGGCGACCATTTTCTGAAGCGCTAATGCACTTTGCCACGTGTGCCAGGCTGTCTGTGTGGTGTGAAATCGCGGCAACTTTCCCGCAGGTGCCCCAGCCTCCAGCGATTCTTCATGTTGACACACTGACACATTAGAGCCGCGAGAGGCGCCGATAAATGAGATCATCACATGTAGCTCAGCTGCACTGCAGGTGAACGTACTTTCTTGTTGAAAACTGGATCGACAACGCGCCCAGTGTAAACTGAACTTATTGTTATTATTGAACAAAACGAAAACAGCCGAATGCAACTACAGCCGAATGCAAGTTTGTTGATGGTGGATCAGCTGTTCTGAACAAGACACAACTAAGACGTGGCATAGCCCCATGCGTTGCACAGGGGCGTGCCGAGAAGGGAGTTAACTAGGACATGATCAACTAGAGATTGATTACAAATGGAATTGGATGACCCATAATGTTCTCCCTTTAAAAAATTGCCTTCATAAAAAGACCATCACGTTTGTTTTGCAGGATTCTCAAAAAAAGTTGTCAGATGTTCCAAAATGTAATTTGCTCCTACCTTGCAAGTACAATTGACTCCCCCCAAGCAAAAATGCTACACCCGCCCCTGCGCGTTGCAAATGCACACATATGCATTAATGTTAATAATATGATTTTATTAATATTAATATTCAATTATGTATTTTTCTAATTAATATTATTTCATTGCTACATTTAGGCGCATAAATCGTTGTGGAAAATAGAAAAGCAAGACATTGAGTTGAATGAAGATATAATTAACACGTTTACAACTTAGCATGTAGCAATAAAACACTGAAAATTACTGCTGTATAAGCCCACATTACTCATATGCGCGGACATACCACTTTTGAAGTTTTATTTGAGCCGATTTAAATTTAATTACTTTGGTCTATACCAGTGGTTCTCAACCATTTTCCTCTGATTCTCCACTTATTAATAAGCCATCTCTTCATTTTCCACAACAGCTCTGTAAATTAAATATATTCAGTTGTTACATCAAAGTAAATGTCAACAGGTTATTAGAAGCGAAAATAAACGAATTTGAATAAATAAAAGCACATATTTTTATTTCTGTGCGACCTTTAGCTTCCCACTTGGCAACTCCTCGATTCCACACCAGTGGGGAATTCCACACATGTTAAGAATCGCTGGTCTAGAGGATTGAAATTGGACGAATAGTAATGAAACAGATGAAACGCTGGAAAAACCGAGCTTATAAACCAAAGCAGATGCAGGTCAGCGTAATTAAAAGCCGAGAGAAAGCCTAATTTAATAAAAAAGGAAGGTATCATGTCTATTATAGTGTCTTGGGTGCGTAACAATCGCTACATTGTATATAATAACATGACTTGTCACAGAAGCGCCATTAGCGCCGTAACTATGTTATTGGGTCAAGTGATTACGTGTACCTGTGTTTTGTGACCTTTTCGAGTGACACGTAGATCTTTAGGTTTCCAGGTAAGTAAAGGTAAGTGATAGGTCATTCTTAGATTTGGGCTTGTACGGTTTGTTTCTCTTGTGTGAATATATTGGGCTATTGCTAACGCCTCTTCTGTGCTCGTGAGCCGCGACACTATATCTGGCGACGAGGATTAAGAACTCGATTAAATTTTTGTGGGTTATTCTCATTGCAATTATAATGGGAGATAACGGAATTCCGCCTCCATCTCAATTTTTGCCACGCCCAGGCAAGCCCTTGGTACCCTGGAGCGAGTGGCAAGAGTCGTTCGACAATTACTTGCAGGCAATCGGCGGCGACACGTTCATGGATGCTCGTCGTCGTGCACTGCTGCTGCACTGCATCGGACCGGAGGCTATGCGCGCCTACAGGGCGTTCCCAGCAGAAGCCAAACGAGAAGGCGAGACGGAATACGACAGAACAATGCGGCAACTCCAACAGCACTACACGCCGAAGGTGAATATCATTGCGGAGTGATTTGTTTTTAAACAAAGACGACAGCGTGACACAGAGTCGACTGCAGATTTCGTCTCGGCACTCCGCACGCTATCGCTCAACTGCGAGTACGGAGGACTCACGAATGAACTGGTGCGTGACCAAGTGGTCGAGCACACGATCCACAAGCGGCTACGTGAGCGCTTCCTCCAGGAGCCGACACTGACGCTTAGTTCCCTGCTCCAAATAGCAGAGGCGTACGAGGCGTCACGTGAGCACTCATCCAAGATGACGCGCGAACCGCACAATGACTTTGGCGAGGTGAACATTGCAAGTAGAAGAGACAAGCAACCTAGACGGACAGGAAACGACGGGGCGGCTGCCGAAAAGTGCTCCTATTGCGGTCGGCAGCACAAAACGCCGCGAAAATCTTTCTGTCCAGCGTTCAAGAGCAAATGCAACGCGTGCGGGCGGATGGGCCACTGGTCTGGAGTCTGCCGGTCAAAGGAGAAGGCGAACTCAACCAGCAAAACTCTGAGAGAGGTGACCATACTCTCCTGCCACGCTCAAAAGTCAAACAAAATGGTGTGCGAGGCACTCGTGTCGTTGGATTCGGGTAAGTCGGCTCGTCTCTCTTTGCAAGTTGACACTGGAGCCAGCGTGTCTGTGATGAGTCTCCCACTGGCCAGAGCTCACTTCAAGGGATCAGCTATGTCACCATCGGACACAAGGCTGTTCGGAGTCGGCAAGAAGGAGCTGAAGGTGATCAGCACGCTGTCGGCGTCGGTGACGGTGGAAAAACACACTGCGCAGACCCAGTTCTACGTCATAGACACGCCATCACCGGAGGGTCTTCTAGGGCTATCGACGATGTCGGCGTTGGGTCTGACGATCCGCCAACGAGAAGGAACCGTATCGAACGTCACGACAGGAGGAGTGAAAAGGCTGCCAGCCATCAGCGGGCACCAGCATCGGATCCTGCTGCGCCACGATGCGGTGCCGGTACGATGTGCGCTGCGACGTCTCCCGCTTTCAATCAAGGAGGAAGTGTCCAAGGAACTGGTCGAATTGCAGAGCGCGGGAGTGATCGAGCCAATAGATGCGTCTCCTTGGATCAGCCCGACAGTAGTGGCGAGGCGCAAGGATGGCCGCATACGATTGTGTGTTGATCTGCGCGGTCTCAATAGCCAGATAGTGGCGGACGCGCACCCGCTGCCAACGATTACTGAGCTGCAGTCGCAGCTGCAGGGTACGTTTCTCAGTCGAATCGATCTGCGTTCAGCCTACCACCAATTGAGTCTCGCGCCGGAATCACGCCCGCTGACAGCGTTCATAACGCACCAGGGACTGTTCCAGTTCCTGAGAGTGCCGTTTGGGTTAGCGTCCGCTGGCCCAGCATTTCAGAAGCCTCTCAATCGGCTACTCAGTGGTATCGCCGGAGTACAGCACTACTTGGACAATATCGTGGTGTCCGGACGTACTCAGGCGGAACATGACGACCGGCTAGAGCAAGTGATGACTGCACTGAAAAAGGCCAACATCACAATAAATCGCGAAAAATCGGCATTTTCGTGCAACGCGATAGATTACTGTGGATACCACATTGATAAAGAAGGTATTTCACCTCTCCACAGCCATGTGTCCGCCGTTACTAACGCGCCAGCGCCATCTTCAGCCAAGGAACTGCACAGTTTTCTGGGCTTGTGCGGGTGGCTCGCTAATTTTGTCCCCGGCTTCAGGGTAAAAGCGGCGCCACTGTACGCGTTGCTAAAGAAAGATACACCGTTCCGGTGGGGAGGAGCCGAAGCGGACGCATTTCAGAAGTTGAAATCTGAAATAGCCACCAGTCAGGCGTTGCAGCCGTTCAATCCGGCGCTGGACATTTTGGTGACCACGGACGCAAGCGAGCGCGGAATAGGCGCGATGTTGTCACAGCGTAACAGCGCCAGCGACGAACGAGTGGTCGCATTTGGAGTCAAAAATTCACTGACGCAGAAACGAAGTATTCGGTGACGGAAAGAGAGACTCTGGCTGCCGTGCGCGCCATTGAGCACTGGCGGTTGTTTCTTTGGGGGCGCAAGTTTACTCTGCGAACCGACCACTCAGCTCTGCAGGCGGTACTGTCGTCACACTACGGGGGGCGAGCTGGTGCGCGCATTGCTCGGTGGCGGGCTCGTCTCACAGAATATATATTTTCCGTGGTGCACGTGCCTGGTTCGCGGCTGCCTGGTGCAGACGCATTGTCTCGGCTGCCGGTGTGTGAACCGTCCGTCGCAGAGGAGGAAGATGAGGTGATTGCGACAGTTGACAGCGGCGAGGACACCGACCAATCCATCACGCTTGATGAAGTCGCTGCTGCTTCGAGGCAGGATGCTCAATTGATCGCTGTGCGACGCGCTCTTGCGAAAGGTTTTCCGTCTCGCGAAAAGGACTGCGACGAGCACACCCGGCCTTTCTTCCACGTGAAAGACGATCTAAGCGTGTCGTCAGATTTCGTCCTGCGCAACGGAAACCAAATCGTCGTGCCACTGGTTTTACGCGAACCATACGTCAAGGCGGCACACCAAGCACACGATGGAGCAGTTCGCACCAAGCAGCTGCTCAGAAGTGTCGCGTGGTTCCCTGGCATCGACAAGATGGTCGAACAGTACGTTGGCAAATGTCCACTATGCCAGAGCACCGACAAAGTACTCGTCGGTAAGTGCAAGCCGGCGCCGCTGACTTGTGTCGAGCTGCCAGAGAAGTGCTGGTCTAAACTGGGCATCGACGTCGTCGGGCCGATCAACACAGCACCTCACAATTGCCGTTATGCGATAACTTTGACTGATTACAGGTCCAAGTGGGTGGAAATCGGTCTAGTTTCGACGGTGACAACGGAAGCGCTGATCGAGTTTCTGCGAGGAGTTTGGTCGCGTGAGGGCTTCCCTGATGAGGTCGTCACCGACAACGGCATTCCCTTCGTCAGTGCGGACTTCGAACTATACCTGTCGAGACGAGGCATCAAGCACAGACGATCGTCGGCCTACTGGCCAAGAGGAAACGTCGCGGTTGAAGGATTTAACCGGACGTTTAAGTCATGGGTCGGCCAAGTTCGTGTCACGTCGAAGTTCGCAGAAGACATCCGGTATCGACTGGCGCACTACAGGAGCACGCCTCACTGCAGCACCGGCGTATCCCCCTTGGAGATGCTCCACGGGAGAATAATGCGTCTGGCCTTGCCGGTGATAGGTGAGAAGCTGACGCAGGGTGATCCCTCCAAGCGCGTTAGGAAGCAGCAGAGGAGGAACGCTGCCGCTTACAACAAACATTATTCAGTGCGCAAGCCGGCCTTCCAGATCGGCGACAGGGTCTACGTCCGTCGCCACGGACACGTCCCCAAAGGCGAGTCGAAGTTTCGTGGTCCTTTCTCGATTCGGCGACATAGTGGCCCGACGTCGTATCACTTGTCGGACGGGTCAGTTCGTAACGCGGCTCATCTCGCTCCAGCATCAAACTGCTCGCCGTCCAGCATCAATCTCGCTCCAGCATCAAACTGCTCGCCGTCCACGGTACCGTATGAGGAGCACGAGATTCTCGACTTCAATCCGAAGATATCTCCGCCGGTCGACGGAAACGCCGGAGCAGCGGTCACGCCGACGGACACGGCCGAGAATACCAGCTCAGATGGGACAGCTGTCGGTGAAAACGAGGCGCCAGCAGAACGCATCGAGACAGAAGGCGGACAGCCGTCAGATGTCCACCAACATCTCGCAGAGCTCCCGCCCTCTCGTAGCGGCAGACGTCGCTGGAGACCAGCGCGTGTTACTTGACCACTGGGCGATTGTTTGCACGGCTCAAGCGAAAGTTCCTCTTACTTGTCATTATGTTCTGCTTTAAGGGGAGGGATATATAGTGTCTTGGGTGCGTAACAATCGCTACATTGTATATAATAACATGACTTGTCACAGAAGCGCCATTAGCGCCGTAACTATGTAATTGGGTCAAGTGATTACGTGTACCTGTGTTTTGTGACCTTTTCGAGTGACACGTAGATCTTTAGGTTTCCAGGTAAGTAAAGGTAAGTGATAGGTCATTCTTAGATTTGGGCTTGTACGGTTTGTTTCTCTTGTGTGAATATATTGGGTTATTGCTAACGCCTCTTCTGTGCTCGTGAGCCGCGACACTATATCTATACATGATAAATATCATGATATATACATGATAAGTATCGTGATAAATACATGATAAGTATCATGATAAATACATGATAAGTATCATGATATATACATGATAAGTATCATGATATATACATGATAAGTATCATGATATATACATGATAAGTATCATGATATATACATGATAAGTATCATGATATATACATGATAAGTATCATGATATATACATGATAAGTATCATGATATATACATGATAAGTATCATGATATATACATGATAAGTATCATGATATATACATGATAAGTATCATTATATATACATGATACATTGGATACAAATTGCAAATGCTATTTTTGTATGCAAATTATAGAGTCGCAACTAGTATGCAGCTAGGAGAGTGGCGTTATTTTCATTCAGGCACTGATTGGAGGTTAGGTTAATATCTGGAGCATTGTTCCGTTACCTGTGGTAAATTCCCAAGTGGTGGTGAATGGTGATATTTTTTTTTCAATTCGAATTATTGTTGAATATATTTTTGTTTCCAGTGACTGTCTGTTTAATGATATTCGATTTCATTAAACAACTGAATTTTGTGAATTTCTCAGCACTGTTGTGTGGAAAATAAACAGTTCTCAAGAAGCTTTTTAAGAAGTGGAGATTCAGTAAAAATAAGTTACAGGCCACTAGAGAAACCAGAGAAACTTGAAAAACCTTCAATAGGATGAGCCACATTAAAATGATACGCAATCTCAGGGGATGTCAGTGGAAGAAACGTTCATTATTTTCCCCGAGTGACATCGAATGTCACCCCTTGATGTTGTAACTGGATATACATCATATAGTCGGCACAACAAGCCACGCAATATGTTCTGGTCTGAAAAAGTCCAGCATGCTCGCTGACCATAGATTCCTGTCATCATTAACGCGAGCTAGGCTAGATGATGGTGCTCTAATTAGTATTGTGACATTGCTGGTCTTGATAAGTCGAAATGAGTTACCGTAGTAAAAACTTGTGCAGCTTGACTCTTGGAGCATGTCCAACAATGTAACGCTATTATTTGGAATTTTTCTGTGGATAGAATATGAACATGTTCGGCAGAGAATAAGCTCTATCAAACCATTGGGTACGTAAACTGTGGGAAATTCCCCACTGGTGGGAAATGGAACAACTGCCAAGCGAGGAATTAATGGTCGCATAGAAATACAAATGTCTGTTTCTATCAATCCAAATTCATTTATTTTCGTTTCTATTGACTCCCTTCGTAATGGAGTGTTATCGGATGATGGTATATTGTGTATTATTATTTATTTATTATTTTTTTGTTGAACCATCATGTTTTCTAGAATTCTTCTCTTTTCGAACTATCTTTATCTCTAAATCTTTTGGGAGCTTCCGGTACATGAGGCCACCGCGGGGTGGTAATAGTGCTTGCACTCTTCCCCCATACTACTGAATTTGCCTGTAATTAGCAATAATAATAATAACATGTTCACACGCGCCCTTGCATATTTTCCTATATCAAAATACACGTTTTGTTTGATTGTTTGCTTATCTGTACTATTGATGTGCATACAGGTAGCACAGGCGATGCCAGCGTGTTTGACACACCGCTACAGCCGCCCACTAGACCACCGAAGGAGGAATCCAAACAGACATCGGATAACACAACGTCACCGCGTTTCGGCAACCAGATGAAGAGTCGCCTGCTGGTCCAATCTGGCTCCACTGTCTATCTGATCTGCCATGTGCTTGATCTCGAAGACCAAGTGGTAAGTGAAGCCACACGCACCTTTGTGCCCGCTAGTTTCATTTGAACAGGATGTAAACTAACTATAATATAATATAATATAATACAATATAATATTATATGTACTTACAATCTCAAGTAATATTCACGTGATACATATGTTTGAACTTACCGTTGTATCATTGCTCTCTGTTCCATTTCACGTTTATCAATGTATATTCACCTTTGACAAATTCTGCATTTGGAGATCACTTGAAAATGCCAAATTTCATCAGGTGATCTTGAGTGATTGGTTTGCGTAAATTGGACGAGCTGCTGTCACATTACACCAGCTTGTCTGCTTTGATGTTGAACTGGTTTAATAACATCGACTATACTTTCAAATGGCTATATATCTACATCAGGGGTGGGCAAACTGCGGTCCGCGGGCCTGATCCGACCCGTGACGTCAGTTCATCCGGCCCGCCGACCTTAGTTGAGTTTGTTCGTTAAAATGTATAGACCTAGCATCTTTTATGACTTATAAGTGACTACACATGTTGGTTATATTTAGTTTTTGTTCATTGCACGAAATACACCCATGATAAACATGAAATGTCAAACTTAGTTTTTTGTCTTATTTCCCAGAGCTTTCTTTTTGGCTTGCAAGTATTGAAATGAATAATTATACGACCCGCGCTTGCGCAAAATAAATTTTGTCGACCACTGATCTATAAAGACACTGCTAACTGGAGCCATCATGAAAGCATGGCCCAATTTTGTCACTGTGCTTTCAAATTCCGAATCTATTGTCATCTAATGATGCTCACTCAATCGAACTCAACACACACACATACACACACACGTAAACAGTATACACGTTTTTGTATTTTTATGTGTCTGTGTGTGCGTATGTGTTTAGGTGTGTAAGTGTATGTGAGGGTGTGTGCGCGTGTGTGCGTGTGGAGAGTGTGTTTTTACCTAGTTATTCCTAATTGCCGCTTGTTTAAGCCAGCAACAACAACATTAACATAAATTGAATCAGAGGCTGTGTGTGTACGTGCGTGTGTGTATGTGTTTGCGTGTGTGTGTATGTGTTTGCGTGCGTGTGTATGTGTGTGTGTCCTACTCTACCATTGACATTTGCCAAACTGCTGCTCAGACTGTCGATTCTACTTTATGCTCTCGTATCTTGTATTATTATTATTATTATCATTATTAATTGCAGGCAAATCCAGTATCATGGGGTGAGTTCAAGCACTATAACCACCCTGCGGTGGCCCCATGTGTACCGGAAGCGGCCAAAATTGTTTCCAGGGCTCGTTTTCTGTGTGTGTGTGTGTGTTGAATCACTGAGTTGAATATACGAGGGATGATCATAACTAGAGCTATCCCGTTTCAACTACCATATTTTTCCAGCATCTAATTGATAGAAGTTAAGCTTTGGACACTCACTATGTCCTCAGTTAACGAATTCAATATATTTACACATCTAAAGGGAAAATATGTTTCTTAAAGTGTCTATAATAATAATATTAATAATAATTGCGTTTATTGCAATCGCCCGTAATGCGCTTTTCATTGCAATTTCATCCACACTTCACGCACACTCTCATTCACTCATGGATACATATATACACTTTCATATAACGACATGCATATATACAGGTATACATAGATTTAAACATTGAATTAAACATTGAACTATACATTGAACTAGACACACACACACATACAAACACACACACAAACATGCGAACATACTTCCATTCAGATCACATGTGATATATATATATATATATATATATATATATATATATAACATCAACTTGGCCGCATCGTAGTTGAGACATATTCGTGCTGCATCAGTGTCTATGTGTGTCTATGTGTGTGTGTGTGTGTGTGTGTGTGTGTGTGTGTGTGTGTGTGTGCGTGCTTGTGTTCTGAAGGTGTCGTGGGTGCGAAGACGTGACCTTCGAGTGCTGGCCGTGGGATCGTTCGTCTACACGTCGGATCATCGCTTCGCGTCGATCCACGCCGTCGATAGCGACGAATGGCTGCTGAAGATCACCGGAGTGACGGCTTCTGATCAAGGCGGCTATGATTGCCAGCTACCGAGCACACCTCGTCGCCATCACACGTTCTATGTGACTGTGGTTGGTGAGTGGCGCCGATATACAATAGACCAGTGGTTCTTAACTTTTTTTCCCGCTGATTACCCACTTCTTAATGAGTCATCTCTTCATTTTTCACACAACGCAGCGCTGATGAATTCAATAAATTCAGTTGTTACATCAAAGTAAGTGTCAAGGGGTCATTAGACACAAACATAAACAGATTTGGATTTATAAAAACACACATTTGTCCTTCTATGTGACCTTTAGCTTCCCACTTGGGCACTCTTCCATGGGGGAATTCCCCACAGGTTAAGAACCACTGCAGTAGACAGACCGGGCACACAACGAACACTAAATATACATTGGATAAATGTAAATACAAACACATAAGCTGTACATTCAGCAAAAAACAAAAACCAATGCGGACAAAAAAACACGAAACACAATTTTGTTTAGCAAAACAAACACTGAAGTAAGTACACGCCAGAAATATTGGTAAGAAGAGCGAGCTAAACAGGGCCATAAGAAGTAAGTGAATGCGAAATAGAATCAAATGACAGAGAGAAGATATACATTGGAAGGGCAGAACCAAAGGCAGGATAGACGATATAGAATGGATATGTCGTGGGATAATAGATATAGTGTAGCCACACACATCAATTCTGTTCCACGTATGTCGAATGTGTACACTGTTTTATTGTATTTGCATTTGCCAATTATATGAATGCCACTATATCACTGTCACTGTATTACCGCGAGTGTCATTACGTATTAATTCCGTTATATAACAATTATGTGTGCACGGTGTTTGTATATGCTTTTGATTGTTATTGCTGTTTTATTTATCGCAAAATGTTAGACGCGCATGCGCGTCAGACAAACACACACACACACACGCATACACATACACATTCATCATGCTGCACACGGTAGCAGTGACGTCACGTGTAACACCACACCGTACGGTTACAACGTGCGGTATATAAAGCGTGCACTTTCGGCAATAAAGGTCTCTTTCACGTCGTCGGCTCTGAGTTTGACTGGTCTCCACGGTACCGCTCCCGCTCCCTGTAAAATTAGCGAGTTAACCTACGCAATATACATTTCGGTCTTTTTAAAGACCACATCGCCCTCACAGCGTTTTGCCAAGGATAGATTGTGCTCTGCCGCCTGCCTTGGACTGAATACCGTAGCCGGTTATTCCTCCGAGACAGACACCCATAGTGGTGGGCTTGAGCACATTTGATTCTGAGGCATCAGACGTTCGCTGTAAACCGTCGAGTCTGGCTAGTGTCACTTAGCGGTGCACTCCCTGCTCGGACGTCTCTTAGCAAGACGGAAGGTTTTTATACCGAGCGTCGCGCTGTAGGGTAGTCGATTTCGGGTCGACAGACAGGGCACAGCCTGTCGTTCCAGTGCGCTGCAGTTGGCGTTAGTGAGTGACTGGGTCTCACACCCTCCGTCACTCGTACACTACGCCACTGGTTCACGGCACACCTGCTGCCACAGCCACTAGGACTGATCGCTAGCGGCATCATGCCCATCAGCGACAATAGAGACGCAGGCATCAAGATCTCATTGCTTTTAAACTGTAGCTCAGTTGGTTCAGAGTTTACAATTACAGTGCCGGCAAAAAAATCTTTACATTTCGGTGGCAAAAAAAGCTGTTCATAGGATATACCCCTGCTCAAGGCATCACTTGTCTAGTTGGCGATATTTGATTGTCAGCGTAATAAACACTTGATACTAACTCTATACGTCCTAGAGACACGATAGCCACATATTCAGCTTTCAGGAAATCTATTTGGTCGTGTAGTGGAGGTTATTGTGTTGGCTTGGAGCATACATGCATATGTCTATGTATCCTCTGACCACACGCACGATTGCGGAATTCGCGAGTGTTAAATTGACCATCTCCGGCATCGAACTCAACTTGACGCGCCACTTTGCCAGCCTTTCACTAGCCATTCAAGCGAATTCAATTGAATTGCCAGCGATAATCTCTGCCACTAGCCAATCTACAATATTTCCCACTTACTGACATCATAACAATGGAACATTCTATGTACACTGCATGGGTGTGCTTGTGTGTCTGTTTGCTTGTGTTTGTTCATGTGTTTGTGTTTGTGTGTGTGTTTATGTGCGTGTGTGTGTGTGTGTTTGCTTGTGTGATTGTGTGTGTGTGTGTGTGTGTGTGTTTGTGTGTGTTTGTGTGTGTGTGTGTGTCGGTGCGTGTGTATGTCGTTGTGTGTGTGTGTGTGTGTGTGTGTGTGTGTATGTGTGTTTGTGTGTGTGTGTGTTGTGCATGTGTGTGTGTTTGTGCTTGCGTGTGTGTGTTTGTGTGCGTGTATGTGTGGTTGTGTGTGTGTGTGCTTGTGTGTGTGTGTGTGTGTGTGTCGATGCGTGTGTATGTCGTTGTGTGTGCGTGTGTGTGTATGTGTGTGCGTGTGTTTATGTGCGTATGTATGTGTTTATTTGTGCATGTGTGTGTTTGTGTGTGTGAGAGTTTGTGTTTGTTTGTGTGTGTTTGTGTGTGTGTTTGTGTGTGTGTGTGTGTGTGTGTGTGTGTTTATGTGTTTGTGTGTGCCTGTGTGAGAGTTTGTGTGTGTTTGTGTTTGTTTGTGTGTGTTTATGTTTGTGATGGTATGTGTGTTTATGGCAAGCAGATTCGCAGGCGGTGATACAGGGTGTTCGAGAGTTGCATCTTCTGCCCGGCGCTAATATCAACCTGACTTGTGTAATCGAACGCACTCCAGACCCTCCACAGAAGGTGCTATGGTACCTGAACAACATGGTGAGTATTTCACACACATCAACAAATGTGCGTCTGGTCGCCATGCAATGGCGACACCAGGTTGTGCTCAGTGGGGGCTGAGGGGGGTTAAGGAAAATATGCGGTGCTCAGCGGAACATGAGGAAGTGTACTCGAAACGTTCATTGTCATGATTCTTGGAGCTCAGGAGGGATTGGAACATTTCTGGGAGGACTTCAGCTGCTCAGCTCCTGGCACCGCCACTGTTACAATGACAACCGTGTGTATATCGCGCTCCGCGGCAATTTTCAAAAACCGAAAGTTCAAAATAGAAAAAATCATATTTTGAATAAGTGTTTTTATATATACTCAAGGTAGTTAATATTTCAATTGTATGTTTCAGAACAGTGGTTCGTAATCAAGGGTGTAGATTTTTGTCTAGTTCCGTGGAGATGACAGCCATCATGCATTAGCGTGTTCAAAACTGGCCAAATTGGTCAATTGCATGAGATCCTCAACCATTTTCGACATATTCAATTACAACACATACAACCACAATGAAAAGTATATTGTGTAAAGTATATTCTTAAGATAGTTATGATTACTTAGATTTTTCGTGTATTGTTATTATTTTGCCATGTATATTTTGATGATAATATACCCAATGAACTCAACCTAGCAGAATTCTAGGGGGGTATAATTGCATATTCATACCCCCAGCCAATTTGTCGAAGGGGATGTATACCCCCGTGCCCCCAGGATCCACGTCCATGTTCGTAACTTTTTTTCTCTGATTCCCCATCTCTCAATGAGCTAACTCTTCATTTTCAAGCAACGGCGCTGGAACATCCAATAAACAGAAAGTCAATAAAAGTGAAAGGCACTTTCAAAGTATTTCTGAAGTGTCAATCAAACGCATAGAAGTACTTCAGAAGTACTTAGAGCCTATCCATTGTCAAATTGCTTTGTTGTTGTCCGCCTCGTAGCTGAGTGGCTAAGACGCACGCTCTGTGCATGAGAGGTCCAGGGTTCGATTCCTTGGCGAGGTGAAACGGTTGGGCTCATTTCTTAAAGGGATATCCCAATTGCCGCAGGACGGGTTTCGTGTGCGCGCAGTCGTGCAGCTTCTGTGCTGGCCGTGACTGCGAGATACCCCGTGTGTGGCGGCCGGACCTGCGGTGTGCCATCAGGGACCGTGAGGCTTTGCCCATGCAAAATTCACGCGAACATTCCCCTGCTGTGTTCAAATGCGTAATTATAATAATTGTCTTATTACTCTCTCTGTATAATGAGTTATGTTGGGGGATTTTCTGTGCTCAGCGTTTACCGCTGTTATTTCTGGGCCAATGCTGCTCATAATGTACACCAAAACAAGTGTTTCCTGATTGTGTTGAGCCAGTGGCGGATCCAGAGTGCAATTTTGGGAGGGGTTGAATGAATTTGGGAGGATGGGGGTGAAATTTTAGAGGTGATCAGTCATGTACATGCAGTATTATGCAACATCTTTGCGATAATGCATATATCAACAAATTCTACAGAAAACTATTTTTATTTAGCCCTTTTTAGTGAACTTCTTAGTTATGAGGAGTTGATGGAAACATTGGGGGGAGGGTTTCAGCCCCCTGCGCCCCCTCTCCTGGATCCGCCAGTGTTTCGCGCTGCTTATGTTCAGTATATTGCCTCGGTTTTATCGCAGAATAAATAGAACAACATATTGTTGATTGTTGTTATTCATTGAGGAACGTGGACGGAGTGACTTTATGTAGTATTATCGGATGATGGTTTATTATGTATTGTTATTGATTCATTATTTTCTTTTCTAACTCTTTTTCTAGAATTCATTTATTTTCGAGCTCTCTTTCTCTCTGAATCTTACTTGATTACCTGAGTCGGCCACCGGCTGCCATCACGGAACACATATTCTCGTAGCTCCACGTCGACGCCCAGCAGGTTTTGGACGTCAGACGGATCGCCCAGGGTCAGCATGATGCCGCAGACATTTATGAAGTTGCCGCTTCTCCGTCGCTTTGAGTTGAACGCCGAGATGTTGAGGATATTCCAGGTGGCTTGTTGATGGACGTGTCTACCGGTGTTGATCGTCCTCTTGTTCCAGAGTAGCTCCAGCGCGACATATTTCACTCATTGCATAACATGCATCATCCTAGTGCGCGAGCAACACGCCGCTTGTTCTCAGAGCGCTTTGCTTTCAAGCGTATCGGATCCAAAGTATCTACCAATACCTATTCACTGTTGTCGATAGGTACACAGGTTATCCGGATGTAGTACCCATGAAGGACGCATCGGCTGCCTCGTGTGCACACGCTCTTCTGGCATGGATTTACCGGTTTGGAATGTGCTTGTGCATCACATCAGATCGCGGGCGGCAATTCGTATCTGACCTGTGGTCAGATTTTGGGTCCATCCTGGGTGTGACTCACAGGACGACTTGTGCGCACTCTCCTCAGCAGAACGGATCGGTCGAGCGAGTCCATCGTCAGCTGAAGGCTTCCCTCACTGCTGCACTGGAAACGACCGCCCACTGGCTCATTGCTCTACCCGTTGTCCTCATTTGTATACGTGCTTCATACAAGCCGGATATCGACTCATCTTCAGCGGAGCTTGTCTTGGGCGAAAAGACGCGCTTGCCGGGTGTGTTCTTTTCACAGACAACGCCGGCGCCGATCTCTCAGATGGCTCGGCAACTGGCAGCTTCAATTTCTAAGCTACGACCGACGCCAACATCCTGGCATCGGAGTTCCAATGCTGACCGTCCGATCGTTTCGCCATCGCTGAAGACGGCAACACACGTATTTGTCCGCGTGGATGCCGTACGTCCACCTCTAACGCCACCTTATCGCGGTCCGTATGTCGTACTTCAACGGAGTGAGAAGGCTTTCGTTCTGGACACCAGCGGAAAACCAGATACTGTCGCTCTTGTTCGTTTAAAGCCAGCGTTCTCGGAGAACAGTAGCGAGTCTTGTATTTCGTCGCCGGCTCAAACTCCTCCGGACATAACTGAATCATCTTTTAGGCAACATCCGGATATAATTGTGTGATCTCGCCGCGCTCGACACGTTCGCTCCCAGTGCGCTATCGTTAATCGACGCTTCGCACCTTGAGGGGGGTTGTGGCCGCCATACAATTTTTATATATTATAACTTTGTGAATGTTGTATTATTCATATTTTATTGTTAAGCCCTGTAGGCGACAAAGGTGATCGTTTTTTGACGAGGGCGCAACTACGTGTACGCCGCGGGAATATACTTGGTGTTGTTCAATGATCGTTTCTGTAGGCATAATGATTCTACATAATGATTCCAATATACTTGATATGGCGATGCCTGGCGAGACACACGAGCACGCATACACACGAGGCGAGTGAGCTTGCACCGACCAATGCTGAATCAGCTAATAGTGTTGGTCTGTCTGTGTGTGTGTCTGTATGTATGTATGTGTGTGTGTGTGTGTACGGGACAGGTAGTGTTACACAGGAAGCAAATGCATAAGTGCTGATTCAGGAGAGTCACAGTTGTGCAGATCTTGTGAGCGTCATTTTGGGAGTCTTGTGTGAGCGTGCATTGTGAGCGGAGTGTGCATGAGCGTTGTAAAGTGTGATGTGGTTGCGTCATGTAATGTTCACTGTGAATTATATAATGTGTTCTGTGTAATATACAACAGAACAAAGTGGCGCAGTCGCTAGGACAGAATATTACATTTTGTGTCATTGTGTGCACGAACTCGACGCCGTGACCCACGTCTTGTCAGATCAACGACCAAGTCAGTCTAAGAGCGACGTCTAAAAACCGCATCGCGAAACAGAAACTGTGATTTCAGCTGAGTCTACCGCCATGTCGGAAGAGACCAGAGAACTGATCAAACTGCTAAAAGAGCAGATGGAAGAAATGCGGCGACAACGCAGAGAAGACCAGGAAGAGAAAATGGAGCTGATACGCCAGCATAAAGAGCAAATGGACGACATCATGCAGATGAAGACGCAATCAGCTACCAACATGCACCCTGCTCAACCAGTGTCTACTCCCGCATTTTCATCGTTCGACCACACGTCTGAACTGTGGACGGATTATTGGGCAAGATCTTGCACATTCGTTGGAGCCAATTCCGTTCCCAAACAACGAGAAGCTCAGGTGTTCTTGACGAACCAATCAAACACCACCTACAAGCTTTTGTCCAACCTGGCAGCTCAGCAGACTCCGCCTCAAAACATCAATCAACTGTCAATTGAAGACATCGTCTCTTTGATGAAAGATCAATTCGATCTAAAAAGATTCGTCGTTCGAGAAAGATTCAGATTTTGGAGCGACATGCAGCGGAAACCGGGCGAAACAGTACAGGAACTGGAAGCGAGAATTCGTCAAGACGCTGTCACCTGCGATTTTCCTTCTATCAAGGACGCCCAGGACGACGCTCTTCAGACGCGGTTCATGTGCTCCGTGAACAACGAAGCAGTCTTGAAAAGTTTATTCAAGATCAACGACGACGAGCTCACATTCACCAAAGCAGTCAATATTGCAATGATGATGATGATACGTGTATTATCAGGCCATGGGAAAAGGCATGAGCACGTTGTTGCAACAATATAATAACGAAAAACATGACGGGTAATAAATACAATACATACACTAATAAAAACACATTATTTATTATTAATGACTAGACGATACAAATACAATACAAGTATAACACCATACAATTGCACTACCCAATTAAATATTCTTAAATAAATTATGCCACACTTTCGCACTTGCAATCTTCAAGCAGACCGCAAGAGATTTGCCAGCGAAACTGCAGTCGTCTTCCAGCTGTTGGAGGTATGTTTTCGTGAGAGCACCTCCCACTCTGAGCGGCTCTGAGGCTTTGTTGGCGGGCGCACACACAAGGGCCAGTGGCGTATTCGGGTGGGTGACAGCGTGACGGAGCAGAGCGATGCGTAGACGGCGTATCATCTGGCTGACAGGTCGACTCGCAGATTTATTGTAGAGCACGTCGTTGGATACCAGCTGTGGGTAGCCGAGATTGCAGCAATACCGGAGCAATGCGCGATGACCGGCGTCGATTTCGCTCGACAAACTGCCAGACAACACCCATGTGTCGCTTGCGTACAACAGAACAGGCTCAACACATGCCCTGAACAGTTGCACTTTCTCCGATATTGCTGCTGATGATGCCCAAAATCCGTGGAGTTTCCGTGCAGCAATCCACGCCAGTGCTCTTCTTCGTCTGAACGCCGACCGACTGTCCTTCAGCTGACTGCCCAGATAGGCAAAGTCCTCGCAGACGTCAATGCGGTCTCCGTTCGAAGACAGAATGTTGTCAGATTTTTGCACACCCACTAACAGCACCTTGCACTTGGAGGCATTGAGCTGCAGACCCACAGACGCGGCGGCCGCCTCCAGTCTGGCCAGCTGTTTTTGAGCGTCGGCGATGTTGTCCGACAGCAGCGCCAGATCGTCGGCATAGGCCAGAGCTGCAAGCTTCACCGCAGGTCGCCGCTGACAGAGCCGCCTTCTCACAGTGAATGCCTGCTCCTGCCGGATGCTACACCTCATGATGTAGTCCATGACTACAACGAACAAGTACGGTGCGAGAGTGTCTCCTTGTAGTACACCGCTTGACGTCTCAAACTGCTCGGTGTACTCGCTGCCGACCCTGACCTGTGCTACGGTGTTGGTGTAGAGGCTCATTATGGCGCTGACCAGTTTGTTATCGACCCCGTAGGCGAGCAAGATGGACTGCAATGACCCACGGTTTACTCGATCGAACGCTTTGAAAAAGTCGACAAACACAACACACAGTGACTTTTTTCTCGTGCGACAGGTGTCTATACAAACACGAAGTGTGGCAATTTGTTCAGACGTGCACCTGTGAGGTCTGAAACCCGCCTGGACATTCAGCAACCTTTCTTCTAGTATTCTCCTTATGCGCTGCAACAAGACTCTGTTGCACAGCTTGGCTGCAGCACACATCAGAGAGATACCACGCTGGTCGCCGAGTGCTGTACTGCCTGGGTTCTTCGGTATGCACACTATGTGCGACGACAACCATTCCGATGGAGGATCAGCTCGCTGCACTACCGCGTTGATGTGTGGTAGGAGCAGAGACGCCAACTGCGGCAGTTTCCACACTTCTGACGGGATGCCATCTTTTCCGGACGACTTGCCTGTAGCCACTGTGCCGCACGCCCGCTTCAGCTCTGCAATGTTGACCGCCATTGCTGTGCTGAGAACTGGCAGCGTGTTGTGTGATGATATTGAACCGAAGTCCAGCAAAGGAGAGCACACATTTGACATTTCAGTATTGAGGATGTCACTGAAGTGTGCTCGGACTTTGTTCAGGCGCTCACTGGGGTTCTCCGCATTGAAAAGTGATGGGAGCTTGCTCTTCCGCCCCGTAATTGTGTTAATACACTGCCATGCCGCTGCACCCCTCCCATTCTCTCTGTGTCGCTGTATTTCGTTTACCACGCTGTCGATAAGCTCTTTACGCCGCCGCTCGTAAACTTCATGAAGAGAGTTTGTGTGGGAGACTGACCCTTGTTTGGTGCTGTGCAGTATTTTCACGCGCTCTGTCGCTATGGCAGAGTCGTCCCACAGAGCGTTCCTGGGCCCTCGCGCGCGTGAGGGGAGGGTCACGTCGGCAGCATATAGGACCGACTTAGCGAGGCTGGTGTAGCTTCCGTCGCCCTGTCTTTGCTGATTGATTACAGCGCCGATAAACCTCCTGCGCGCTGCCGGTTTTCTCAGTGTTGACCACTGGATTTGACGCTGTTGTCTGTGTTTGACGCCCATCCACAGGCGCAGGCTCAGTGAGCACAGGAGCATGACATGGTCCGATGGAATGCAGCGAGGACGAATTCGGGAGACTCTACGCAGTATGCGACACCACTGGCGCTGAACGAACACATAGTCCAGTCGAGCCCTGCGGCAATTGGGTCCGAAGAATGTCGGAATATGGCTTTGCCGTTGCCGCATGACTCCATTTGCAGCGATCAAGTCGTTGCTAGCCACGAAATCACTCACTGCGTCGGTGTGCGTTGATTTTGACTGCGGAAAGGCATGCTTGTTGTTGACTCCAGTTTGTAGGTCGGCGTTGAAGTCACCGACAACACAGGTGACATCGCGATTTGCACCGCCGGCCACAAACGTAGTCAGCACATTTATGCACTCTTCTGCCTCGTCCAGTGCGGCTGCACATGCGGTGGGCATATAACAATTTGCAATGCGCAATCTGTTGGCCTTCAGCTGGAATGTCGCTGTTGTGACTCGCGCGTGCGGATACTCGATGCTGAGGAGAGCTCGCCTGGCACGCGGCGACAACAATAAGCCAACACCACCTTGGCCTTGAGAGTTTGCAGTTGCAATCCAGAAAGTCCAGCCGTGAACGTTGACGGACATGGCTGGTGCCTTCACAGTTCGTCTGTGCTCCTGGACGGCGATGATGTCAATGTTCAAATCTATAGCTAATTTACATAATTCATTAAGACGACAATTTTCCCTCAAAGTCCTCGTATTAAATGTTGCAACGTTTAAAGCGGGGGCCCTGAGGGCCTCACGGCTCCGGCTGGCACACCGCGAGTCCGTCGTGTGTGTCCACTGAATGGATCGCTTCCGCCCATGCGGCCGCGAACGCTTACCACGGTGAGCTGTCAAGCCCATCACTAAACACACACGGAGCCGCAGTCACGGCCAGCACCGAAAAACACGTGTTCACAGTACGGCTGCGCGCACACGACTGATATTGCAATAGAGACTGAAGAAGCGGCAAAAGTGGCGAAAGAAACAGTCTACAAAGCAAAACCATCTCCAGTGAACAAAATGAAGGAGCACAGTCGGGCTGCTGCAAAAGTCCAGGCTGAGGAAACGCGAGTAACACAGAAACGTAAGTGCTACCGTTGTGTAAGAGACAACCATTTAGCCGAAAACTGTCGTTTCAAAAATGCAAAATGCAATTTCTGCAAAAAACTTGGACACATCGAAAACGCTTGTATGTCTAAGACCAAGAGATCAAAGGAACAGTCTGTCAAGATTATATCGCAAGAATTGGTCAACACAGTGGACAGTGACGACGATGCACTCCCAAAAATGGAGGTGCAGATCGAGATAAATGGTCACAGCCACGTCATGGAAATTGATACAGGCACCAATGGGAATTTCGTGACAAGAACGTTCTGGGAAAAAATAGGCAAGCCCAAGCTGCAGAAACCCACGTGGAGATATGAGTCGGCTACAAAGCACGATATGCCGGTACTCGGAACGTTCATTGGAGCCACACTGCTACCAGGAGCAAACGTGAAGAAACACATCAAGTACATTGTTTCTACAGTGAACGGATTGAGTCTGTTGGGAAGAACAGCATCGGACAAGTTGAATATTTCGCTTGATGAAGCACTTGAACATGCGAAAAGACAAGTGAATGCTGTGTTCGACAATGTGTCACCGGACATACATCTCCAAGATGAATGTAGAAAATTGTGCGACGAGTTTCCAGACTTATGGAAAGATGAACTTCTCAACGGAAGAAAGATCCGTACCAAGATCGACACTCTTCTGCCCTCACCAGCTCAAGTCGTACAGGGGAAACAGGCAGAGAATGCTACCAAGTCGCAAGAGCGAGAGATATCCAAGCTCGTGAGCGCCTACGCCGTCGGAGATCCGGTATATGCAAAATACTACGGACCGAGGCGGGATCGTGAGCCACGATGGGTGCCAGCGATCGTCACCAAACGGCTGGGCACTCGGAGCCTGAACGTCAAGGTTTTTCCACGAGGACCGACCTGGCGCCGACATGTGGAGCAGCTGAGACCCCGCTACGCCTCGAAAGAAGACGAGGAGTCGGGAGAATACCTCCAGCAGCAATCACCGCCACAAAATGGCGATAGGACGGTAACCTCTCCGAAGGTGGACATGGCGACTAAAAACACAATTCTGCTATTCAAGATACAAAGGACAAGAGTAGTAAGCCGGACGCTGAACATCGTGGATTACGGCGATCCACTCGTGCGAGGAAGCCACCACAACGTTACGCCTACTCAACATAACGCCCTTCGGACAACCTCAGGCTAGGTGGGGAGGTGATATGGCGATGCCTGGCGAGACACACGAGCACGCATACACACGAGGCGAGTGAACTTGCACCGACCAGTGCTGAATCAGCTAATAGTGTTGGTCTGTCTGTGTATAAGTCTGTATGTATGCATGTGTGTGTGTGTGTGTGTGTGTGTGTACGAGACAGGTAGTGTTACACAGGAAGCAAATGCATAAGTGCTGATTCAGGAGAGACACAGTTGTGCAGATCTTGTGAGCGTCATTTTGGGAGTCTTGTGTGAGCGCTTATTGTGAGCGGAGTGTGCATGAGCGTTGTAAAGTGTGATGTGGTTGCGTCATGTAATGTTCACTGTGAAATATATAATGTGTTCTGTGTAATATACAACAATACTTACGCAAAAAATTAACACAAATCAAAAATGAATCACATAGCTCAGAACTTATTCTCGGAAACGATGAATCGCATCATTTTCACTTAGCACCACTTTCGTCATCAACGTCATCGTCATCGTCTTGTTTCGTCGAAACCAGGCAAATTACATAAAGCGATAATACAGTGATCTACACTACAAATCCATTGTGGAGCCAGTATTGACAAATCGCCCTGATCCCTCCTTTTGCACTCTGGACTGGACGAGAAGTTTTCAACAGTTCTGCAAGCTGATATTGCTTTGCTTTCTATTGTTCTACATGCGAACAAACCAAAGCTGGATCGCAAACTTCATTCATTTTGAACGTATGCGTATATAAATTGCAATTTAAGCTGTGGAGGGCCCTTTTGCCATTGCTCGCCTGTTTGCAATTTCGTTGCTTTGAATTACGCGACTGCATATATTACGCAGACGTATTGCAGATTGCGTGTTGCGTGGCTAATCTCTGTGTGTGTGTGTGTGTGTGTGTATGTGTGTGTGCGTAGTTGTTTGATTTCGCCGCACGAGGAGGAGTGCTTGTTGAGACGAATCTGCGCCAGCATTCGTCCACTCTCGTCGTTTCCATGGTAACAGCCAGCGACTCGGGTAACTACAGCTGCGGCTCGGAAATCTCGCATAGAGACACTGTTGTCGTGCACGTGCTCAAAGGTGACCAGGCTAATCTAGTTTATTTGTGAATATCCAGTTAATCGGCAATTTATACATCAATCGACTCTTTTCTTGAGTAAAAGACGAAACATTTGTTCGCTCTGAAGAGACATAAGAGATATGTCGTCTGATCATAATAGAGGCTGAAGAGAGGACAAAGATCTCTCGTGAGATTCTCTCCTCTGATCCAATAATGTCGCTAGTTGGCCGACATACACGCCATTCATAGATATGTGTGTCAGATATTAAACATTCCCGCGCTGATGGGCTTGTTAAATGGATTGGGGTAGATTTCAATCGCATAAATTCCACCAATTTGGCCACTGATCAGTGGCGGCGACAGGAGGGGGGGCTGGATCCCCCAAGCAAATGCCAAGTCCCCCGAAGCACCCCCCCCCCAAACTATTATTCATGGCAATACAATTTCTCACCACTGTAAATGAAGTCCAGTAATTATGGTTCAAGCTCGAGGACTGAATCAGTGTGTCTCAATCCCTTATTATAATAATATGTAGTCAGCATTCGACTGTAGCTCTTCATGCTTCGCCAAGCCACTCAACTTTTTCCTTAGCCCCCGCACATTTTTTCTTAGCCCCCCTCAGCCCCCCATTGGAAGAATCCTGGCGCGGCCACTGCCACTGATCGACATACATGCCTCCCATGATACATTTTATTATTATTATTGTTATTATTATTACCATTAATTATTACTGATTGCAGGTAAATTAGGTAGCATGGGACCAGTGCAATCACTAATCACCTTGCGGTGGCTCCATATACCGGAAGCGCCCGAAATTTATCGCCAATACGACAGATATTTATGGCGATAACTGTGGCGTTTCCGCCAAGGTGGCAACCAAGTTTGCGACTGAAGGTGGTTGGCAACGCGGCAATCGCGAAGTGGTTGTTGGTTGCAGAATTAGGATGGTGTTGTGATTGTATTGTTGTAGTTGTTATAAAAGATATTGTGATGTGTGTAAATAGTATGGTTTAACAAATAATTCACGTTGATATTTGTGTTTGTATTTTGGGAACACCAAAACACAAAAGTGGTGTCAGAAGTGGGATCATGTGAGTGTTGTGTTGAATACTGGTTTTGAGATATATTGGGGGTTTAAAAAAACTCAAATGGCGGTATCAACAAATATTATGGCATTGATAGAAGCACAAAAAAATATGCAGCTGATCTTGGAGGCACTAACAAAACTCACACTTTCTGATGAAACTCAGCGCACAAATGCTGCTAGTCAGTCAGCAATTCCTCGATTCGAATAATTCAAAAAAGAACGAGAGCCGTTTGATCAGTACATGGTACGTTTCAACCAGCATTTCCAGGCGTGCAATATCACGGATGAAGCGCAACAACGAGCGATGTTTTTATCGTGGATCGGTGCAGAAACATTCAACCTGCTGCAGAATTTGTATGAGATGCGTGACGATCTGACGCACCAACCACTCACGGAGCTAAAAGAGAAACTCCAGCTACACTTCAAGTCTTCGGTGCACGTACAAGCAGCAAGGCACAAGTTTTACACTCACAAAATGTAACCGGGTCAAAGGTATGAGGACTGGGCAGCGCAGTTGCGCGGTTTGAGCACAGAGTGCAAATTCGGGTGTTCAGAACAGGGTAGTACTGGCTCCTATGTGGACCAAATGATTCGTGATGTGATCATCAAGGAAGCACCTCACCATGAAGCGAGGAGACAGTGTCTCATCGAAACGGATCCGACACTTGATTAAATGCTGAAGAAAGCGGCGCTTTACGTCAGGACTGTCGAGACTGATCGTATATTGAGCGACCAACCACCCAACAATGATGCTCAACAGGAAGACGCTGTGCAAAGAATTTCGGAAAAAACGTGAACAGTTTGGCAAGCGGTCAAACCAGATAGAACTATTCTAAGGGTGTCCGCAATGTTATGACACACATGAGCGACGAGATTGCCCAAGAAAGAACACCGAGTGCAATACATGTCACCGCATCGGACACATATCAGCAGTGTGCCGTGACGCTGAACTGCGTAGAAGCGCCGAAAGAAGGGGATTCCAGCGGCGCAGGCGCACCGGTAACAAAACAACAGATTCAGTGTATGCAGTGCAGCAAAATAACTACAGAAGATGCGTTAACAAAGTTTTAATTCCAGTCATTGTCGGTGATCAAACACTGGAATTTCTGTGGGACACGGCGGCGTCATGCTCAATAATCGGATTGGACGGATACAAGAGCTTGGGAAGTCCACCTATTTGGCCTACAGAGCGGCAATTAACAGCGTACGCGGACCACCCGCTCGAAGTAAATGGCGAGTGTGTGGTGGACATCAGAGTCGGTGAAAAGCTACATACAAATTGTACGCTGGTGGTTGTCAATGTAATTAAAGGTGCGAATCTATTGCGCCTAGATCTAAGCGATCAACTTGGTCTCACAAAAAGGGGTTTATCGATGTTTGAAGAGGATGAAACGTTGTACGTCATTATGGACGCGGTGTCATAATCTGAGCCAAGAACACATATTACGAAAGTGCGACAATGTGAGGCGTGTAGAGAGAACGCAAATGAGCCGACGAAAACCTATCATTCGTGTCCGAAAACTGAACATCCCTGGTCAAGAGAGCACGTCGATTATGCTGGACCGTTTATGAATCAAATGTGGTTGGTATGTGTGGACTCCCATTCAAAATTTCCATATGCTGAACAAATGAGCGTGGGGAGAACTACCCCTGCGGATACTATTCAGCAGTTGTCAAACATATTTGCCATTGAAGGTTATCCGGAGACAATTGTGTCAGATAACGGAGCACAGTTCACTAGTGACGAGTTTGAGACATTCTGCGCAGAGTGCGGAATTGCGCACGTTACAGCTGCTCCGTTACACCCAGCGTCAAATGGTGAAGCGGAAAGATTTGTACAAACTTTAAAACAAGGATTAAAGAAAAATCATTATCACAAAGACCAGCCTGACCTAACGGCTGTTTTGAGAACAACTGATGACATATCTAATGTCACCTGTTGTCGGACTAGACGGTAAATCACCGGCGGAGATACTTCATGGCAGAGTCCAGAAAAAAAGGTTGGACCAGCTATGGCCACGGTCGAAAAAGACGCCGAGATACTTCACTAGAAACAAAAGTAATTTCGACATCAATTCGAAAGTGCTCGCCAGGAATTATTCGCGTGGTCCGAAGTGGATTGATGGTGTTGTTATCAGAAAATACAGAAATGTCTATATCATCAGAACAGATTTGGGACATTGGAAGCGTAATGTCAATCAACTGCTGCCGCGTTACATCGGACAATCGGCCGAAGCTGCTGATGAAGACCTCCCAGAAATCGATGAAGAGGCCCATCACGAATCGACGAGAAGACATCAGGACGGTGTGATCAGCGATCCACAGCGACGGTATCCTGTGAGAATGCGACAACCACCGAGGTTCCTGAAAAACTATGTCAGAGTGATGTCTGAAACTACGGAGGGCAGGATGTGGCGTTTCCGCCAAGGTGGCAACCAAGTTTGCGACTGAAGGTGGTTGGCAACGCGGCAATCGCGAAGAGTGGCTGCTGGTTGCGGAATGTGGATCGTCTTGTGATTGTATTGTTGTAGTTGTTATAAAAGATATTGTGATGTATGTAAATAGTATGGTTTAACAAATAATTCACGTTGATATTTGTGTTTGTATTTGGGGAACACCAAAACACAAAACCAGCTGCACCGTTTGTCTTCTGAGAAAATCAAGTCATCCTCTCGGTGGACTTTTCAATATCCTGTTGAATGTGGTGCGTTATTTATTCGAATCGATGTCAGCCTCAGAACCAACGTGACCAAATAATTTTCCGCTTGCCAAAAATACTAGGCTGACAAGCAGACGCTATCAATACACTATTCTGCTATGGCGCAAGGACCCATTGTTCCTATTGTTGTATTGTTGGACCTATTGTTCGACCCATTATAAAAAAACCTACTCTTGATCCCGCTGCTCTCACCAATTACCGTCCTATATCTCTCCTCAGTCTTCCCTCCAAACTCCTTGAATCCGCTATTTCATTGCAACTCTCTCCTTACATCTCTAAATTCCTTGACCCGTGTCAATCTGGTTTCCGCTCTGCTCACTCTACTGAATCTGTACTTATTTCCTTGTGTAATGATACCCTTTCACACTTCTCCTACCGTCAATCTGTCCTCTTGGTATTACTTGATCTGTCCTCGGCTTTTGATCTTGTTAGTCACCCTATTATTATTCGTGATCTTTCCTGTTTGGGTCTATCTTCTTCCGCCCTTTCTCTTCTGAAATCTTACCTCACTGATCGTACTTACTCAGTTGACTTCAATTCCTCTACCTCTGCTCACTTCCCTCTTCGATCTGGTGTTCCCCAAGGTTCCGTCCTTGGCCCACTATTATTTAATCTTTATATGTCTTCTCTTTGCCCTGTTCTTCGAAAACATTCCATTACTTTCAAAATCTATGCCGATGACATCCAATTCCTCATTCCTGTCACTCCTGATACTCCCTCCTTTCTCTCTGATATACTTTCTGAAATTTCCTCATGGGCCGCCTCTCGGCAGTTGTACTTGAATACTTCTAAGTCTGAGTTCATCGTCCTTCATCCACCTCGTATTTCACCTCCTCTTCTCCCATTTCCTATCTCAACTGCTGTTCGCAATCTCGGCTCTATCTTTGTCTCTTCGCTCTCCTGCTTTGACAATATCGTTTCTGTCGCCCGCACTTGTCGTCTTATTCTGCGCTCTCTCTACCCTATACGTCCCTATCTTGATAAAAATTCCGCCATCACTCTTGTTTATACTCTCATTTTCCCCAGGTTAGACTACTGCAACTCGCTTTACTTTAGTGCTCCTCGTTCTCATCTCTTAATCCTTCAGCGTGTGATCAACCAATCTTGTCGATTTGTCTTTCATCCTACCTTTTCTCGCCACACGTCTCACCTACTTTTTCAACTCCACTGGCTTCCTATCATCCCACGAATTCATTTTCGCCTTTGCTGTCTCATTTACAAGCTTCTGCATGATCCTCACCAACCTTCTTATCTTGCTAATCTTTTGTCTCCCACTGACTCACACTCCTCTCGTCGCCCTCTTCCTCTCGCTTGTCCTCGTGCATCTAATGAATCTTCCTGGTCCTCTAAATCGTTCTTCTTTTACGCCCCTCGCTTGTATAATTCTCTTCCCTCTCATATCACCCGCGCCTCTTCATTTCGGTCATTCCGCCATCGGCTTCGCCTGTACCTTTTTGACATTTCATTTGATCCCGTCTCTCACTCTCTCTCTCCTTTCGCCTCTCTGTGATATTGTTTGAACTATTTCTCCGTTTCATGATTGTTTCAATTCTCGTTGTCTTATTTTTCCCTGTCTTGAGCACAGTTACTGCTTCCTTTCCTTCCTTGCTGCTTTATTTATTATATTGTGAATGTTCTCTGTAATAATTCTCTGTCGATTTTATTGTTTGAACATACCACTTGATTTTTTGGAACTGTGCCCTTTGTGCTTGTGCTTGCTATTTAGCAATTTTGGTTGTTTTGTGACTTCTCTTTCTTTTACTTGCTCATTTCTCCCATATTCTTTACAATTGTCGTTTTATCTCAATTGATGTTTTCCCTTTTTCGCGCTTGTGTTTTACCGGCGCTATAGCAAATACACGTTGTTGTTGTTGTTGTAAAAAAAAGGACAGGCTGTTGAGATCGGCGCGGCAAATATGTGTTATGATTTGTTGCCAAGGAAACCAAAATGCAGTGGCGGCGCCAGGAATTTTCCTTGGGGGACTGATGGGGGCTAAGCAAAAAGTTGTGGGGGCTTGGCGAAGCATGAAGAGCTACACTCGAACGCTGACTACATAATAATATAATAAGGGACAGGGGCACTGAAGCCCCCTTATCCCCCCTTGACGCCGCCACTGCCACAATTCAACTAAATAATACAATATTTACATCAAAATCGATAGTATGTGCTTATTCAGCAATCATTAATAGATCGATATATTTTCAATACACCAGTACGACTTGTCGCCTCAAAAAACCTCTATCAAGGAATAAATATCCGTAATAAAAGTGTCCATATATATGTATTCTTCCTGAGTTCGACTGGAAATTTTTTATCTATTCTAACTGAAGCATATTAAATTGAGAAAAAAAGAAAAAACACCAGCAATTTGAGGACATTTGATACACTCAATCCAGCTGAACCAAAACCATTCATTCGCACCGTGTATTCCCAACAACACTTGCCTGAACTGAGTCATGCGACTTAAAGAAATTGCACGACCCCGACATGCTGACATTTCTTGTCTATGTGTTTTCCACTATTGGTCAAATTGCTTTCGTGC
>OU696574.1:8911086-8996086 GCA_916048095.2 Sacculina carcini | reverse complement strand
TCGCAGCGGTGTGGCAGACGCAAGGCAAAGAGGTCTACTGACCATTGGCGACACCAGGAGGGGGGCTTGCAGGAGTTTAATACCCCCAGCCCCCTTGAGCCCCCTTCACAAATCCTGACCATGAATATTGTATTGTATTTTGAGTGTGTTTCGCCAAGCCCATGAATGTTTTCTCTTTGCTCCTCCTTTTCCCTACCGGAAAATCCTGGCGCCGCCACTGCAACGGAATGCCCCTCCTCAATATTTTAATATCATATCTGTATATATGTGAGTGTGTGTGTATGGAGGTATGTGACCATTGTCAGTCTATGGTCCAGCTAAGCGGTACATGTTAGCTAGGGGCATACATATATGACTGCTCATATGATTTATGCTTGCTTTTTCTGAGCGCCAAAGTGTACAGTCGAATTCGTACAAGCAGCATTAGCTTTATGTGTGCGTCTATGTCTGTGCATATGCGTTTTGGTTGACGTCCACTATGAAAGTTTCTACATTCTCCCAGCTGGACGTAAAATACGCTTGATTTAATTTATAACAAAGATTTAACTCATAGCACGCAGTATGCAGCCAATAAGACTGCAATGCGATTATACCGAATTTAAGCATTTTACAGTTTCAAAACAAAACTGCGTAGTGGAAAGTTAATTAGTCATTTCATAGTGGCTGCACACACACTCAACGTTTGACAATAAAAATGCGCGCACAGATTTCAGTATGACAGCGAGCGAGTTCGATCCAAGCACGATATCATGCTGCTTTGCGAACTCCGTTTGGCATTCGCTATGTGCGATGCAATAATTTACAGCGTATAAAATAGCAAGAATGTGATGGAAAATGAAGAGAGTGGAAGAAATTTCACCGCTTTCAATGCACTTATGCACAAAACAGTTGGCATTACGTTATGGCAACGAAATCGTTCGCAAAAACTTGCGGAGTAGTGGTTCTCAAACTTTTCTAGGAGTTGCACCCTTATTGAATCAGCTGTTACCCTTGTATTTGGAACCCTTAGAATCTCGATTTGTTTTGCAAATTTATTCCTCCATTAGGAAAATAGATTTAGGTATATCTCTTCGCTCACTGTTCAAGAAGATTGAACAAAAGGGATTTTCCCAGAAAAAATTCAATGCATAGGTGAAAACATATATTTTCAGGACAAATTTCACAGGAATTTTCGCATCCCTTAGGAGCTGGGCTTGCACCCCCAAATAAAAACCCCTGACGTAAAAGGAAAGAATGGCAGAGATACTGTTCATGCACCTTGCGAAACAATTACTTTTACCGCCTTGTACTTTAACTGCCTTTTTGGACATTTATCTGATATAATTCGCACAGTGCGTGGTGCTGCAGCCAAAATTCAGATGTGATACACGCTAACAACAACTGTCAACTTCATAAGCAAAGCTGCACGGCAAAGCTGATCATCCATCAGTATTTCTTCCTTACAAAATATCCCCGTCAAAAAATCTTGAACTTACGCACTTGTGCAGTTTTAAGGTAATCCACGGATCCACATGCCTCTGCTGTACTTATGTAATGTATAATATATTTTTATTTTATGTCTTGTACTCGGCATTATTCTTGGCCAACGTTAAATTTGAACAGCGTATTTATACATGACAAGCCCGTAGTCTGATGAAGATATAGGCTCGAGCAATGGTGGAACTTCCTTGACTTTGACTTCCTTGACTTCCTTTCATTTGACTTTGCTGAAAATGGAGGAGAACCATGCTACTCCATCAGCTTGAAGCGATAATATCAGCTGCCCTTATTGCATATCAAGCCAAATAACCTCAAAATGGATGACAATAAACAAATGGATACAATTACGATATTAATCACGTGCCATTTAACACCAAGGAGGATCAGTATTACACCATGACTGCTTGACAAGGATTATTTCGTTACCTACTGTTGACCTTCGACCATTGACCTTTGATCTTTGACCTTGTGTGACGTCAGGTGGTGACACGGCCGCAATGCAGCGAGGTCACTCCAGTGTCAACTGCAAGACGGCCTTGCTTCTGCAGCTTGCGCTTCTGCTGGTGACCTTGGTCATTTGGTGATCTTTCTGGCCATCTCTGACACACACACACACACACACACACACACACACATACGGACACAAGCACAATTAATGTGTCCACATTTGTTAGCGGCCATTGTGCCGCGGGGACGCAAGATGCAGCCCCGTGGGAATGACGTGTTTTGTCTGCACCGAGCATTTTCGCGGCACTGCAGTCGTTGGGAGGAAAACAAACAGTTCTCCACCTCCAATTAGCCCAGTGGCTTCTAGCCTTTTTGTGGTTTCGGGTGCCACTTGGGGGTCCCATACAGTCGCCGTGAACTACTTGGCTCCAGAAAAACTCAATTCGATCATATATCAATTCATTTACATAATTGTACAAGTAAAACACGTAAATAAAGTGAAATAAACAGATCAATGAGAGTAGTGCATCTGCTTCTTCTCCACCAGCTGGTCGATGAGGGGCATTACTTTGCTCAGAGACGATCGGAAATCGTGCTCTGGTACCATTGTTTATGACAACGAAAGTGTTGCGTACCACCTGGTACCACTCGCGTACCACTAGTGGTACGCGTGCTACAGGTTGGGAACCACTGAATTAGCTGCTCTGATCAGATCATGACCATGGGCGTAGATCTTGGGGTTATGGGGTTATGTATATATACCCCCGACAAATTGGCTGGGGGTATGAACAGGCAATTATACCCCCGAGAGTTCAGTTCATTGGGAATATTATCATCAAAATCAGTATTGCAAAAATGATCAATACACGGAAAATGTGATAAATTATACTTTACACAATATTTTTTTCATTGAGGTATGTGTGTTGTAATTTAATAGGCCGAAAATAGTTGAGGGTCTCATGTAATTGACCAACTGAGCGAACTTTGAACACTAATGCATGACTACTGTCATCCCCCCGCGTCTCGACACAAATCTACGGCCTTGCATTAGACAAACGACACGATGTTATGGTGCAGTCCTTTTCACCCTGCCTCTACCAATTACTAGCAGGTGCTTCAATGATTGGGTGCAAGCTGTACGGATTATAATCGTGTTATCATTAGATGTTGGTATCTGGTGATACCATAAAGACAGTTGTCATGACGCAGTCGCTTGCTTGAAGTCTATGATATTCCAAGAACAGTGTTTCACATGTTTACATCCTATTAGCAAATGTGTTCTATAGTGGTAATATTGAACCTGTAGTTTGCGACTGTTTTATTTCTTGTCTTCTCATTCCAGTGCCAAGCTCACACATTTTCCATTCTTCTTGATGATTTCAAGCGACGCTAGACTAGGGTAATAATGGACATCCACAGTGTTTTCTTGGTTATATCAGTCAGTTGCGATGTAAAGTTATGGATTCGCTAGGCAGTTTTTACTGATATGCTGTGCTAGCACAAATGAGCAAACAGCAATAGCTCTCTCTCTCTCTCTTACGCTCTCATTTCTATACGATTGCAATCTCTCAAATTCTCATTTTTCTCCCTATATTCTCTTAATCAGTATGTTGTCGACAAACTGAAAGGTCTGATTGGGTATCACATTGTCACACACACTCATGTGGACCTGCGATGATGCTGAGACTTTTCATTTAATTTTAAGCATACAATAAGTACACACATGTGTATGAAATGTGATCTTTGAGCCAATATTGACTTTAAATATGTGTAACAAAGTATGTGTTTATGTATGTGCTGGTTAGTTTGCCTGTCAATGTGTGTTTGCGTGTTTGAAAACGACAGCAAGAAAAAATACATGTTTTGAAAGTATGGGTGTGTTGCTAGTTTTGTTGATCAGGTCAATAATTGTCCTGGTCAATAATTGGGTTCGTTTGACCACGGCTTAACAGACAAACGAGCACAAAACCGTTAAACCAGGTTCTAACAACGTGTTAAGTCGTGCTGTGACACACTTTCTTCACAGCGAACACTGATAGATAATTTCAACTATAGTATTCATTATAAGCAATCTGAAAGTGATCTCAAAACACCTCACTTACAACCTGAACGATTTCCGCTGGGGGTCTGTGTTATAAGATACAGACACACACACACACACACACACACACACACACACACACACATAGGTAACACACGCACACACACACACACACACACACACACACACACACACACACACAGGTAGCTCCATATATGACTTTACGAAGCGAAAGCGAACGGGAGCACAAAGTAGAGGTGAACAGATGAAGCGATACTGATGAATGATCGGACTGCGGTGCGGTTAGCCTTGACGAGGCCTTTGTCGACCAGTGGAAAGTAGACACACACACACACACATACACACACACACACACACACCATACACATACACACACACACACACACCACACACACACACACACACACACCACACACACACACATACGTAAGAGTAGAGCTGTGAACACAGATAGTATTTGTGCGTTTGTGCAAGAGTAGACGACATGAGTGCTACACGTCTGACGATTGCAGCACAGCTGTTGACAGCTCTGCTGGTCAACAATCAACAATTCGGTGAGAATTTTCAAAACAACAAATTAAGCTCAGTATGTATATCTTTATGCCTCAGAGTATACCTCAAACTACATCTACGTATATCTTTTGGGCGCTTCTGGTAAAAGGGGCGACTGCAGGGTGGTAATAGTGCATGCACTCTTCCCGTGTCACTGTATTTGCCTGTAATTAATAATAACCATATCAATAATATTTATAATAAGAATCAGTGCTTGCTCATATTTGGTAGCAGAAATTTTTCGTCCGCACTGAGACTGAGAGGGTGGTGCCAGATCACGAACAGATCACAAACAGATCTATTAAATTTTGATCCACCTGTTTCCAGGTGTGTCTTCGTTGTTTGATTTCTACCTATGTAAGCATTTCATCAAGCTCTTAATCTGTAATCTGCCATTTTTTTTTAAGATTTTGCCACTAGCATATGCAATCATATGCGAGGTGGTATGCAATAAATATGACCAATAACATATTTGCTATATTATCACACATGTTGCAGATTCCAAATGGTGGAAAACTTTCACAATGACATCGCTCATTCGTTTTTAGTTTTCAATTTTAACATACTACTCCGACATTATTGCGTGATATGTATTGTTTAACTTCCTTGTATTTCATCTACTTCACTCTTAAAACAGAGTTTACTATAGGAATGAACTACCGTGGCCCATTTATTACTATCTATACTGCCCTCAGTGTTGTATGCTGCCGATGAACTTCGTGGTGTAGTGGTAGCACACTCTCCTCACGAGCGGGAGGTCCGTGGTTCGGAACCCGTCGGATGAGATTATATTTGGGCGAATTCTATAATCCAACAGCCCCTGTCCACCAAGCAGTAAATGGTACCAGATATCATTCATGTGTTGTGCTATGAATTCTGGGAGGTGGCCCTCTCTAATACGTCTTACGTACTTGTGGCGCCATAGTATGGAGAGGGTGGGATCAGCGGTGGCAGCGAACTGCACGGGGCACACCCGTGTTCATAAGCTTCGGCTTCCTCCCGTGTAGCAGCTGTAACGTGAGACCTTTAATCTTTCAACCTTTTAGTGGATTTGAACGAAAACATAGCAAGCAAATTTGAAAAGAACATGGTCTGATGGCTACTTATTCTTAAGCATGCTGCTCATGCTATGAAGGTGTCATCTTTGGCCTATAAGATCAAACCTCACTCGGGGAAATTTTCCGGCGCATCATTTGGCTGTCGTAAGTGTATGAGGACGTTGTGTGACGTCACTCGAGTGACGCCAGTTTCAAAACAAGTTCAGCTTGATCGTATGACCTTGACCGGGTCACGTGGGCCGCAGAAAGGGTGTAACAGCCCAAGTGACGGCAGAGTGAATAATATACGTCGTTCGGCTACACTATAACAGTGGTATGATAATATTAAATGCCACAAAACCGTAACACCGTAGAATTAGCCCACTATACCCCAAATTAGTCCAATACATGAAAACCTAATAGAGGCAGCAAATTCGCGACCTTTTTTGGTCGTGATTGAACTTACAGCTAGGCTACTCGAAGCCCGATTGTTGTATGCTAATGTAAACATTGCTGCCAAAGGTGAACTCTAATAATCCCTTATTGTTGATATAATTTACTCAGTAATACGGCACATATTTACAACAATAAGACGAGAATGGGCAATAGAATTATAACGAAGCAAAAAGAGCAGTGTTGTTAAAATCAATTGAGATGATCAAGCTATATTGGCCAGGTCAATTCAGATGTGATTTTTTGCTGCCGTAATTTTTCGGCTCCTAGCATTGATTGAAACATTTGTACAACAGCAATAACGTTGCAAGTGATAACAAATCCAAAATCACCCATCTTCGCAGCCAATCAATCGTCCTCGTTGACAAATGATCGCACGCGCAACAGCTGACGTTCTCAACCGATTTGTCGCCAAATAACGCAGACAGCGCTTGCCGAGTTTTAAAGCGTTTTAGCGTACGTGATCTGCAGCGGGGCTCATATAGCTCGAACCAATCACTTCTGCCAGCAATTCCTGAGAAAACAAAGCACTGGCGGCTCCAGGAGGGACATGGAGGGGTTGGATTACCTCCCCCCAAAAAAATATACCAATCCCCCCTGAGTCACTCCAAAAATCCTGACCATTAACATTTTGAGTGTAGTTCCTCATGTTTGACCAATCTCCGTGTATTTTTCTTTGTTCCCCTATCTGCCTCACCACACCGGGAATATCCTGGCGCCGCCACTGAAATAATGGATTTTTCGGCGCCCAAGAAAGTCGGCCAGTTGCGATTGATCGCTTTTTAGTTTCTTTCAACTGCTCGCAATATTATAAATGATCTAGCAATCAAACTTGCCGGGTTATTTGGCGCCGTTGATGAGAAAATTGCACTGTAAGAACTTGTGGAGTTATTAGACCAGTGGTTCTTAACCTGTGGCAATATTCCCCACTGGTGGGGAATGCAAGAGTTGTCAAATGGGAAGTAAAAGGTCAAACACAAGGACAACTATGTGTGTTTTTATCAATTCAAAATCGTTAATTTTTGTTTCCAACGACCTCTTAACATCTACTTTGATGTAACAACTGAATTTATTTAATTTATCAGCGCTGTTGTGTGGAAAATGAAGAAATGGCTAATTCAGAAGTGGGGAATCAGATAAAATAGGTTAAGAACCACTGTATTAGAGCATCTCGGGGTTTTTTCGGACATCTTGCAACGATCCTGCAAAATCATGTACATTATGCTGAACAAGGCGACACAGTGGAGTTCCAGGACATAAATGGAGAAGATGACTTGCGTTTTGCTTAATTAGTGGCCGTTTATTAAGAAGAATACTAGATAAAATGGTGCTGAACCTTAAGTCATTCATGATGGAATCTCATACAAGTAATTCCCAGGGAAAACCCCGGTTATCACATATTTCCCGATGATATTTCATCCCATACCTGAATGTACTCGATTATTTGAGTCCAATATTCAGCTATATAATTCTGCAAAAATCGCGCATTCTATTCACCAAAAAATTGTTAATTTTCAACATGACACGTATACGCTATGGCTGATGTTGTGCACAATATTAGGGCGAATCTGTTGAAAATATGCGACAAACGGTTTCATTTGTTAGAGTAAATGTTTGAACACAGCAGTTAACACGGCAATAATTGTTATCTATTAGAATTCATCCCCTGGGTGCGCCTCTGTACACACTCACGTGACTCCGCATAGCTTCAAGAACCACTGGATTGGTTGTTTTGTATTCGTATGCGCATGTGTGTGTGTGTATGTGTATGGGTGTGTTGGTGTGATGTTTTGGTCATGCATGGTGTAAATAACACCTGTTTTGAAATGAATAAGGATTTTGAAGAGGGCTGTCAGCGATGTTTTTCCACCTGTCTGTCCGCTTATACCTGTATATATGTGCGTGTGGTCCTTTTGCCTTTTGCCTATGGAGACTACCCCAATTGAGACAATGTCTATTTGAGACAAACCTCACGGTTGCTCTCAACCTCTACATAATTCGACCCGTGCCATGGGCGCGCCAAGACCATACCGCAGTTAGAAGTGCCAGTTGGAGACAATCCGCTAGAGGGCGCTGAAACTGGCCGTTTGAGACAAAAAGCGAGAGTGCAGGAAATTCGCTAGGCAGAGCCTGTGATAATAAGCCGCTCAGGCCACTTGCCGTTGTTAACGAACACTTGAAGCAGTCGAGTCTAGATATACGCCGTCAAAATTCACCGACTACATCCGACTAAACGGATACTGAATATGTCTACTTACTAATTTGTATGTTTACGGATACAATACTTTGTATACGGAAATAGTAATTTGTACGGATGCTGAATATGCTTACTGGTTAATTTGTATGTCTATTTGTTATTTGAATCAGCAACAAATAGACAAATAGGCATTTAAATGACGCTGACAAGTGAAAAAACAGGTCTTATTCTAAATCACTGCTTTCATCGGCTTCAATTATTGTGCTAGCAGATGCAAAGTTTAAATATAGAAAAACTACGCTGGTATTGACTTTCTCTTTTCAAGGAACCAATATATATGGGAAAAAATAGATTCACGTACGAAATATAAATAATTGCGAGTTTTTTGCAGTTACGTATACTATTAAGTCTCTGGTTAGGTTAGGATGTTTTCAGCCACAGTAATAGGTAGTTAACGTTCTGTGCAAAACGAACTCTTCCTACAACAACTATAGGTTAGGTTAGGTTAGGTTAGGTTAGGCGAAACACTGATGCCGTATATTTCATGTCCACTTTTAGCTCCAGCACTAGTTTAACTTGTGTGCGCCTATGCTGCCAGCTGGATTAGGACGGCAAAGAAAGAGTGGGGGAGCGCAAGGAAATGTTGTCTCAAATATACTTTGTTCCAATTGGGGCCATGTCCCATGTTCACCTGCCGAAATGCCGAAGAATGCGAGCTGACCTGTCAGTGAGAATGATAAATCCCCACTTCCGCTGAATGTATGTGTGTTTTTGTGTCCTTGTGAATATTTGTACATGTATCAGTGTCCGTTTGTAAAATGCCGCATTGTAAATATTGTACTGTCTGCGCATCTGAGACATTGTGTAGAGATTGCGCAATATAAATGTTTCAATAAATGAAATGAAAATGAAATGTGTGTGTTTGTGTACAAACATGTGTGCGTGTGTGTGTGTGTGTGTGTGTGTGTGTGTGTTTGTGTGTGGGTTTGTCCTCGTGAAGTATAATTGGCTTGATATTCGTTCAGTGATCCGAGTAGTGATTGGTTTGTGATTGGTTTGTGATTGGTTTGTGATTGGCCAAGCGAAGCAGCAGCACACACAGTTCGGGGTAATTTACTTAACGTAATAGGTTTGTATCTATTATTTGCGACATTTATATTTTACTTTCAATTATATGAAATTTCCCACCTTTCTTACAAAAGCAAATTTCTACAAAGTTCTTTTGACTTTACTAAGCTATATCCATTCATCAGAATTAATAATCAGTAATATTTGACTATATCAAAATAATGGTGTTGATGATTATTCCCCATAATTGGCTTCCGTATCTTGCCTCGAATTTTGATTGCCGAATCAAACACAATCCAGCCAGCCACGGTCAGCAAAAACGTAATCGCTTTCACAATCATCTCTGTATTCACTAATACTATCAATATCGCACTACCCATCATGCGTAGCGGTTGCTTCCTAACCTGTGGGGAATTGGAAAGTGCAGCGTGATCTAATCTTACTTGCGATGTGTTATTGTTTTGTTGTTCTCATTGAAACAATTGCCCGTAGAGCAGCGCCTAGTGTGCATCACGGTTGCATCTAGAAGGCCTTGATTTGCTGGTTTGGCCTTGATAGAATGAAGTCATTGTTATGTGGATTGACAAAGCGTTGCGTTCGCACTGGACACGAATATATTTCCCTCTGTTTTTATTGTAGTAGAAGCCTCTTCGACAAGTTAATAATTTTTACCTTTTGTTTAAAAAAATTTCACAATCCAAGACAATGAATTTTATTCCTGTCATCTCTTCACGCGCTGACAGACAACAGTTAATTGAAAAATTGATTATTTGCATTCATTAATGAAATTTTTTTTGCTCATCGTCTTTGTATAAATATATTTCCCTAAATGACAAGCGCATTCATGCACTTAACTTGAGTTGACGTGCAACACCAAATTTCTACTTCAAATAGAATATTTAAGCATTTCACCGCTCGCGCCAATGTTTATTGAATATGGCCGCCGTCCGATGTGTCACCGGTTAATTTCCCTGAGGGACGCACAGTCAGTGGCGTACCCAGGTTATCTGCCGCACGGGGCGGTAAATTTCTTTTGCCGTCCCCATCATGTACGCTTACAGGTCACTTAGCCGCAAGAGACTGGACGCTTCATCACTACTGTAAACAAATTATCAAGTACCTATGTCGATATAGCTGAAAAGACGAACCCCTTATCAGCAAATATGAAACAGTATATTCATAAATACCACTCAGATAAGGTGATAACACTATGTTCTCAGCAGCTCATGTGCCCTCCCCTAAAACGTGCCGCCTAGGTCGGAGCCCCACTGCCCCACCACCACACTACGCCACTGTGCGCATCCTTCCCCACATATCTACGCATTACTTCAACTACTCGTAAACCAATTCTTGATGGAAATTAGCTCACGGCTAAGCATGTACGTGCATATGTTGTTATGTTAATGCCGATTTCGTTATTGTGTGTTTCAGTGAGCAGTCAAATCACCTCATGTGAATATCCTGAGGGACTGCAGACATATCCCGACCCGTCGGCCTGTGACAGGGTAATTGTGCACCATTCAACGTGACATCTGAGTAATCGCCATTTTTAGGCCTACACAAAATAGTCACGTCTAAAATTTTTAAGGGATCCTCTAAATAATTTCATAGCATTTTGCCTGATTTTTTTAATCACTCCGAGAAAATGTTTGACTCGGACCATAAACAATGCTTCAATATTGGAACAAACTTTTGTTCCATATATTAAACAAATTGTCATTGTAAATTGCAAATATTGATTTTATGCTAATGATATACGATAAGCAGCTCACATACATTCTGATGAAATATAGTTATTGGAAGAGTTGGAAAGGTATGAAATAGTGTCATTTGTGTGTATATGTGTTTGTACAGTACACTAAGAGCAAATATCTGTAATTGTACACCAAGTGTATATGTTTGTAACTGTGCAGTACACCAAGTTTATATGTTTGTAAATGTACAGTACACCCAGTGTATATGTTTGTAACTGTACATTACAACAAGTGTATATGTTTGTAACTGTACAGTACACCAAGTGTATATGTTTGTAACTGTACAGTACATCAAGTGTATATGTTTGTAACTGTGCAGTACACCAAGTGTATATGTTTGTAACTGTACATAACATCAATAGTATATGTTTGTAACTGTACAGTACACCAAGTGTATATGTTTATAACTGTACATAGCATCAATAGTATATGTTTGTAACTGTACAATATATCAAGTGTATATGTTTGTAACTGCACAGTACACCAAATTTATATGTTTGTAACTGCACATTACACCAAGTTTATATGTTTGTAACTGTACAGTACTTCAAGTGTATATGTTTGTAAATGTGCAGTACTTCAAGTGTGCCAACGGAACGCTCACTCAAGAGACATGTGGCGACGGCCTGTTGTTCTCCGGTCGTGGCGCCGTTCATGACAATTGCGACTATCACTGGAGAGTCGAGTGTTACGACAGACCGGTTCAGTGTGAGCACATACACACGCACACACACACATACACACATACACATACACACACACACACATACACACGCACTCTTGAGGTTGACGTCTGACATCAGTCACTCTTTGGACACGCGGCCGACATCTACCTCCTCGGAGCTGATAGCTCTCAAAAGCTCTGTTTAGTCACTCAGGACTCAATGCCTTTGGCCTCAAGGCCTTTTGAGGTAAGAGCGACAACTTTGAGTAAAAAATAGTTAGGTTTATGACCAGCCAGCATGTAATATCCCTAGCTTGAAACATCCTTAGCTTTTCCAACAAACTCCCACCGAATTGTGTTGAGTCCCATGGAGAAGTTATCTAGGCAACTGGAGGCAATTGAGTCTCATACGACAAAGTCTGCCAAACAAACATTACTACCTCCATAAGTAGATCCATTACATCTGCCGCACATGCATCTGAATCATTCACCGATCATTCTCGCTGCCAAAACACGTGATCTCAAGACCATCTGATGGGCTCTCCAAGCCACTCAGACTGAGGAAGACCACACTATGAGATAAAGGCCATATCATGAATCGTATGAGGCATAGCATCTTATGAGAAATTGTCAGTATTAAGATGTGACTAGATAAGACAAGATAGGATATTACTCTTACACCTATCAATCAAGTTATTTAAATTCATGAAACATTTGTCGAACACAGAACAAATCCCGGGGCTCCCTATCTTAGAGCTTACAAAAGCAAACGTGCACAACGTCACGGACTTATTTCATATTTTCACCACTTGATGTGTTATCGGCTCAATTAGTGTTTATTGCATCCTGAAACGACATTACAACTGCTTGAAGTGGTATTTGGCCATTTCTCCATTGAATAATGCGACGTGTATTGTTCACCTCGGAGCTCTCGGCAGCAGATATTTCATATCCTGTCCAGCAAGGAATTGTCCACATGGGATATTTCAATGCCACACACCGAGCATTAGGAAATATTTCGCCATATTCAAACAGAAATGGCCGACTTGTCAACAACTTCACATTGGAGTAAAATCCCAATCAAAATCAAAATACTTCATACTGGAGCAATGTCATGGGACTCTTGACCATCAAATTTCCTCAGCTTATTATTCCTTCACCTTATAATTGTTTGTCAATCGACGTACGAATAATTGGAGCGTTTAGCGCAATTGCTTGTCAAAAATGGATATTTCAACAGTCAAATGGCAGATATATTGTAGCCAAGCCACTTGACAAATACTTCAGAGCTATAATTCTATAATGAGCAAATACTTCAGAGACAAATATTTCCCAGACTGTGTTCACACCAAATGCATGATTCAGCATGTACTGAAGCGATGCAGGAGCCTATTTGACAATCATGCGCACAAACTCCACGAAATTCCCTTTATTATTGATCGACTGATCAGTAGAATATAGGATGGTAGCAGCTAGATGACCGCTGATCATTGCGTAACCGCTATCATCCGCTTTTGAAACAGGTCTTTTTCCTGCTTTGTTTCCAGTCACCCTCACGTAACCCACCCACCCAGAACAGTGGGAGTGGGGAGGCGGCTTAGCTATCGGACAAGACTGAAATGATTTTAGCTTATGAGTTCTCGGGATTGCGCTAAACCGGTCTTGTACATTCTGCTACGGTGTGTGCGCGTTGTCAGTGCGTTGTAAGACTGCCAAACGACCATTGTGTCGAGGAGGCCTAATGCAGACAATCCACTCGACGACAGCAAGCGGCCAGCGTATGACAAGCGCCGTTCAAGCTGAAACTTGAAATGATAGCTGACATTGTCGGCGGCACTTGAGCGTTAGTGGGTCAGCCGTTGGTAGTGTGGGACGGTATGTACAGAAATTCCTCGTGGGTTACCACTGCGAACCAACCCAAACGGAAGGTGTGGCAATGGTAGAAGCAGCTGAGTATAAGCTGTGTTTGTCTGTGTGTGCGTCTGTGAGGCGAGATAGTACTGCAATAAAGACGTTGGGGATTATGCGGGATTCAACCGTATAATTGAAAATGTTTTCCTGTTCAGTGTCGACAATTGCTGGAATATCGTACTGTTTCATTTCACTACAACATGAATGTGCTTGCGACAAATAAGATGCATTTGAAATTTGAAGAACCAAAGATCGACACATTTGATCTGAAATCGAGATTGTGTTAGATGAATCCTGAGTGGTTGATTCATCTTGAGTCACGATAATTGTGAATTCTTCTAACAGATAGCTTACCAGAGCATCAACAATAACATAATGTATTTGATATAGCACTCAATTGAAAACAAAGGTGCAAAAGGTATCACAAAAACGTGATCATCCACAGAAAATCAGCTGACGAAATCGTGCAAATGGCAAACATAAGGCTCAGAACATAATTTGATTATTCAAAAGGTATTGAGGTGTAATTGGTTTAACGTTTACTTTAAAATCTCAGGATACACGACAGTGGCGGTGCCGGGATTTTTCCGATGGGGGGCTTGGCATATTTTTGGGGTGTTTCTAACCCTCCAGGCCCCCTTGGTGCCGCCACTTATGCATGATAATTTATAATCATTAGTAGAGAAAATTATAGCGCATATCGCACATCATAGCAAATTAACTGATACAATAGTAAAGAGAGTTGAGGAAAGACCATCTCAAAGAGTACCTGGAGTAAGCATAATTTCCGGAGGAAGGAGTATCTTTGGCTTCAAAAATACTTATTTAGTGATGAGAATAGCAATTGCAATAGTCGCAATTGCATTTCAACAGGACCACAACACTGCAACCTACGTGTCAATGAGAAAATATGCTTAAACCGGGACGGGGGGAGATGGGTTGAATGACAAGTTTGCGCTGACAATTCAATGTGCATTTGGCATGTGGTTTATGCATGGATCCATCAGTAAACACACACACGCACACACACACACACACGTACATATACTCAAGACGTGTTGACACGTCTGACACTCGACAACATGCGTAAACAACCAACTTTTCACTGTACCCGCTGTGCTTCCATTTGGCTGAGTATGACTGCGTTTTGTGCGCTCGACAAAGCGATGAGTGTCGATTTTGTCAGCATGGCGTGCTTCCGCACGGTCGCCTGGCGTAATATGGTGAATGGAGGCGAATGACAGTCGATGTGCTGCAAACATCGCCTAGCTGCACACCCATCGTGTGATGCTATGCAAATGGTGTGCAAACTGGCCTCTAGCCGTCTCACGTACAAAAAACGGCTGCACACAGTAGTCCAATTCGGACACTATTTCACGCGCTATTGAGTATAGTGGCTTTTGTACAGTGGCGCGCCAAGGCAGGGAGAACTTGAAGGAGCTGAAGGTTCTACATAAATGTGCCCAGTCCCCCGCCTCCACATCTAAGCCCGCCTCTTAAAACGCTGACCAAGAACATGAACTTTTCGAGTGTAGTTCCTCATGATTCGTCAAGTATCCGCATATTTTTCCTTAGCCTTCTCTTAGCCCCCAGCGTAAAATTCCACTGCTGTTTTCTGAGAGCATCTGAAAGCCATGCCAAAGCCGGCTCTGAAGTGCAATCTTCCACTGGATTACAAATTATTTACTTTGACTGCTGAGGTCGCCGCGTTTACAGACACTGTCGCTTGAATGTTTGTAATTATTTTTGAAGTCTTTCCACGGTAGTGCCTTATATGCATCAACACTCGATACCGAACTTGATTGCGCATACACACACACGCACACACACACTCATAGTTATTCATGTATTGCTTGGTATATTGGTAAATTCGTATTGCATGTGCTGCGTACGTGTTGCATAACGAGTTGTCGCCTAATTTTAACTTGAATATTAGCCAAATTTTGAGTTTTTCTCATGTTTGACAAGTGCTCTATGAACAGTTCAAATACTACTGTCAACTTCTTTAAATCACCGGCAGGTCGAAGGTGACAGATTCAGTGTTTGTGTTTGTGTTTGTGTGTTTGTTTGTGTGTTTGTGTGTGTGTGTGTGCGTTTGTGTGTATGACAGAGTGATTAACTTTGTGTCAAAAATTTACTCCGTATGGTACCGAGTGTGGTGAGCGTTTGTACATATTGACCTGTCCAGATTTGCATTGCTGTTTATGAATTCAAATATTCAGACTATATTCATATAGATATATATATATATATATATATATATATATATATATATATATATATATATATATATATATATATATATGTATGTATATATATATATATGTATATATATAACTTCTAATAGAATGACAGCTCGGGGTATCAATTAAAAATCAAGGTTGAATGCCTAATTGATAGCTGCTACACGGGAAGAAGCCGAAACTTATGAACACACAGGTGCAGGTGTCCCGTGCAGCTCGCTGCCACCGTAGAACCGACCCTCTCCACGCTATGGCGCCACAAGGACGTAAGACGTATTAGAGAGGGCCACCTCCCCAAAATGCATGGCACAACTCATGACTGATATCTGGTACCATAATTTTCTGCTGGGTGGACAGGGGCTGTGTGATTGTAGAATTCGCCCAATGAAATTCTGCTCCGCTGGGTTTCGAACCACGGACCTCCCGCTTGTGAGGCGGGTTTGCTGACAACTGCACCACGGAGTCCATTGGAGAATATAATGACGTCCTCTAATTACAAATTACTCTGCCTCATTTATTCTTTCTAGTCTGATTTTGTAATTACTTACCAGTAATCACTCAGTATTTGTGTTTTTGTCAGATAAATATGCATCAGTTATCTGGTCTTCATCCATAAAATATACCTTATCTTCTGAACTATTCTGACCAGCTAGCGGAAAAATAGAACGGCACATTGTAAATTGTTCGGTACCTCTAATTGAGCGGATAGTTCAGTGTGAATATGATCATGCATCTGCTGTGATATGCAAGTGTGTGTGTACAAAACAGCTGGTCACGTTTGTCATTTGTTTTGTGTCTGACAGTGATTGAAAATCGCGACGGCTCATGTCCGTTCAGCTTCGGCCTGTTTCCTGCCGAGGCCGGCTGTGTTGACAACTTTGTCAAGTGTGCATATGGCGAGGTGCAGCGGGAATTGTGTCGCGAAGGACTCGCCTACGACGCGCAGAATCACGTGTGCAACTGGCCCGACCTGGTTCCGTCGTGCTCTCCGGGAGATGCCGAATGTAATGCGACCGAATTGATTTTTTTCGCATAGTTTCATATAGTTACATCTATAATGTAATCAAGGGGCAGGAGCCCCCTCAAAATGAGCCAATTCCCCCCTAAGCCCCCCCAAAAGATCATAATCATGGACATGCAAATTTCTCACCACTGTAGATGAAGTCCTGTAATTATGGTTCAAGTTCGAGGACTGAATCAGTGTGCCCCAGTGCCTTATTATTATATTATGTAGTCAGCGTTCGAGTGGAGCTCTTCATGCTTCGCCAAGCCCCCACAACTTTTTCCTTAGCCCCCCAGCCCCTCAGCCTCCCCCCCCCCCAATCGGAAAAATCCTGGCGCCGCCACTGTTGGCAAGGGTGTCGCAAACTAGAAATGGTTGGGAACCACCGCTCTAATCGCTCATTTGCACCAAATGTTTTCACATATTGCCATTGATTTAATGTAATCATTCACCTCTGGCTTGACTTGATTTTTCCATGTTAATATTCACACATCGTACAAACAATTTAGAATACAATATTAAACACCAATCTAATGAGAAAAATAACGTATGCAGCTGAATTCAAATAATCTCTTGTGATATTACTACTAATTTGATATATATATTTCATGTTAATATTCATTTACAAACACTAGGTCTAACAGTAGTCGCAACAAGTTAACAATTCAACAGTAAAAGTAGCATAAAAGTCTTTCAGGATGAAATTCGGGAATGAATACATGTGACTAACAAACAACCGGTACCATGTGAACAGGTTCTATGGTGGATCTTTGTAAGATTCCTCCTCTTCAAGCTATTGATCTATTGATCCTTGATCGCTATTGGTTGCGTATGTTTCGGTATCCACTGAAAGCCACGCGTTCTTTGTTACCTGGCGCGCACAGATTTGGTCGGCTATTCGTGTCCTGATCAGGTGCCTGCCAGCTCAGGTTCACTACGCTTCGGCCAATTTCCGCGCTTCGCCACCAGAGAGTGCGACCGCCTGGTGATCTGTGTCAACGGATTCCCGCGACTCATCAAATGCGCCTACGGACAGGCGGTCGACCCTAACTCTCTCACATGTGTCGATCAGGAGCTGGTGCCCGAATGCAACGTCTAGTAAGTGACAAAACAATATACACAGCATGCACACTCCAATGTTCATTAACAGACTCGATGCAAGGCTCTCTGAGGCGATACCGGGAGTCCCTATTATAAATATAGCACCATTATAATAGAGGTCCGACATTGGTAAAATGCAGTTACGAGCAGCCCCTCGATCTTCATTAAGCTGGACACTTTTATGCGCCACTTTATGACAAATTTATATATCATGCGAGAGGCAACGAGACCCCTACACAATCACACCCCCCCCGGCCGGCCGGGGTTTCAAGACGCGGTTGCAGTGACTTTGTTGATTAGGAAATTATGGAATCACCTTTCGGTGTCAAAATTACCAAGATTTCTCACTGTGGATACGTGAAATACTCTGTACATTTGGACGAACACAATTGTTATGTGGATGTGATTTGAGGAGGTCTATTGTATTTGCCTTGTGTATTCCTTCATCAAATCTTATTTGATCATTCATCTTCGAGCTTATATCATTTCCTCTTTAATCCTTGTATATTATTAACCGAGAAAAAGATGCAAAAATATCCTAAACCTATTGTTTCAACATTCCTGTTCGTAATTCCCCATTGTCTATTGTCAGAGACGTAAATTTGTTCATTTTCAACTACGCTGGATGGAATGCACAAATGGAACACATCATGATATTCTGAACGCAACAATCTAAAGCCGAATCACAGCTGCGCCTGAGACGTGCGTGAATGTCACATCCGCGCTCTGACACACTAACATCACACACAAAAGCTCGCTGGAATCCGGTTTACTGTGGTCGTTGACAGTGTCATCAACTGACAACGAACACTGAGTTTTGTCAGCGCAATGACAATACGACGTAACACGGCGAAAACGATGTCATCTCCGCTATTATCGGGACTATTTCACCAATCTCTCTTTCTCTCCTCCCCTACCTCACTTTCCTTCTCACACCCTATTTCTTCTATCTCGCCTGCCATTGACGCCGTTCGTGTTCCGGCACGAGTGGAAACGAGCGTAAAATTGTCAGTTATCGTCGGAGTGAACGCTAGCAAAACTGATGTGGCTGCGCCGGTCGTTGCTGACTAGCGTGGCTTTGCCGAGTCGCTGGCCACTTTGATACTCACTACCGGTCTCACCGACGCCCAGACAAACAGCCGGCTGGGGCGCGCCTAACATTGCTGTTTCCGTGTGCGTCAGCGCGAAGATGTCGTCACTTTGCCGCCCGATCAGCACGACATTTGCCACCAGCAGAGGCGGTGCCAGGTTTCTTCCGGTGGGGGCTGAAGGCTGAGGGGGGTTACGTAAAAAGATGCGGCCGCTTGGCGAAGCATGAGCAACTATACTCGAAATGTGTATGGTCAGGATGTTTCGGGTGCGCTCGGGGGACTTGGGACGTTTGAGGGTGGTAGAGTTTCAGCCCCTCTAAGCCCATCTCGCCTCCCCCTTGGCGCCGCCACTGGTGACAAGCGCTCATTTGCAAGCAGGCTGGCTGTGTGATTGTCGTTAGAGCAGCGTCCGTCATGCCGGCGAACTGCTGAATGTAAATGTGAAATGAGGTCGATTTTCGCCTCGAGCGCCATATGGCATTGTGCAGTTTGATTTTGACGTTTTTTGACGATACACTAATGTCAGACAGCAGTGTACGTTTAGACTAGGATACAATCTCCAGCCAAGCCAGCTATGCATATGTGCCATGGTTGCTAAGCAACGCTGCATCGGCCTAGCAAAGAAACTCAACGTATACTTTTAATTATGTGCTATTCACATCATGAATATATTTATGTATATATTTATTTTTTGTTTATATTTATTTATTAAAAAAAGTTCAGCCTGAGCAGAGACACACATGAACATAAACACAAAAATTATATTAGGCACAAAGGCTTTTTTGCCAGTCCATTCAATAAGAAAATCCAACTTTTCTCTTTCAAAATTTCATTGTTATGTTGTGATTTCCACATGAACATGTGTGCCATTTTTGTGTGTCATACAGATCATCTAGACACTAGCTGGAGTATTGGCCGAGAGCAGCCAAAAAAATGAACTTCAAGAATTCAACAATAACTAGACTACAAATCAACCTGTGTTACCTGCAGACTAGCACATCTAAGCGCATACGAACACACATAACTGTATAATTAAGCACTCAAACACACACACACACACACACACACACACACACACACACACACACATACACACACATACACACACATACACGCATAAAGACTAAACGCACCAAATACAACGTGAGGATTTTGCATATATAGTTAAGCTCATTTTTATGAAAATATACTGCTCAAAATACTTGTGTTTGGTTGTTTCTGCTTGGAATCACAAATGCAGTGAATTGTTGCTGAACAAATTTGTGTTTTTGAACCATTGTAGGATCTTTTATCAATTATAAATATACAAATTAACCAATTATTTTATTAGACAGGGTGAATGTGAATATTAGCTTTACCGGCATTAATTACTATTCATAATGCGAATTAAAACGAATAAATATTTGATTATCGTAGGCTGATCAGGGCTAATAATTTTGTGCTCAGAATTTTGGTTTCATTGCATGCGCTTTTTATAGATTACACTTCTCTATATCCCATAAGCTGCATAAATACACGCGTTTCCGATACAGGTCAGTCACAAATGTAGGCCAGATGCACTGAACAATATATGTATTGAGCGCATGAATGGGTGAATGTATCGCCTGTGTTGGTGAACTGATTTGACTGGGCAATTACAGTAACAATACTGAGAGGTTAAAGGTTAAAGGCCTCAAGTGACAACTGCTACACGGGAAGAAGCCGAAGCTTATGAACACACACAGGTGTGTCCCGTGCAGCTCGCTGCCACCGCAGAACCAACCCTCTCCACGCTATGGCGCCACAAGGACGGAAGACGTATTAGAGAGGACCACCTCCCCATAGATAAGTGCAATACTAATGCGAATAACTACAATTACAGAATGTATTTGATGTCGCGCATTTCCACGGCAAAGTTACAAACAGCGAACAAAACGTATAAATGGGTGCACATTAAGAAAAAACACAAATTAGCCAGAACTACTAGGATGCATGCAAAAATATAATGAAATATAAGCTAGAAGAAAATCACTAATGCTAGATTGCGATTAGACTGCAAGGAGCTCATTCGCTTTTGCAAATCAGCTGTCAAATCCCGCGCCACTTCGTGAATTTTTTATTGTTCGCATACTAGCGACAAATATACAAACGACGTAATAGCAAAACTTTTGTACTTGATTTGCATTTATGCAGCTTAGAGTTCCTTTGAGAGGTCAAATCAAGATTTACTCCAGGAAAAAGTATAAAATATACATAAAAAGTATATAATTTCTCTAATTTTTTCACAGAAATCTTCGCACCCGTTGGGTTGGGATGTCAACCTGGCTAAGAATCTGTGCAATTGCAGAAGTGAAACACATCCGTGAGTGCTGTTTTATTTTTAAAAAATCATTGCAACACAAAACGTAATTGGTGCCTGCCTCACACACACACACACACACACACACACACACACACACACACGATCACACACACACACACACATACACACGATCACACACGGACGGAAACCTACAGCGGCCTGGCACGTGACAATGCCAGCAGCTGCCTGCAACGCTGCCCTTGCAATGTCAAGGATACGGCACTTGAACGATAATATGAATGATCATGGCGATACCGCACACGCAGCCGCACACACACACACAGGTAGGCGATGCTTGTACAAGCCAGTATTTGATTTGTTGTGTTACTGTATATCGCGCGCCGTACGACGACAACAGAAATGCGCACTGCATTAGTGAGTGTGTTGTTGTTTGCGACCGCAGGGTACACCTGTCTGGCCATTGGTAATCGTACGCGACATGCCCTTGACGAACGTAAGCGCCAGTGCCGTTTCTTCTTTGGCCGTGCTATGCAAATACACATTTATTATACATAAGTGCATTTATTATTAGTGCAGTCGACCCTCCAAATGACAGACCTCCAAAATAGCTGAATATTTCCTTGGTTACGATCAAAAAACGATCAAATACATGTTAATTGCACCTCCAAATAGCGGAACTTAAGCATTCGAATATAAATTTGTAATTTGTAATTAAAATTGTAATTTGGTCATGCTATGAAAATGCATACGATCGATTATAATAATAATTGTTATTACCAATTTAATATTATTGTTTATCATTATTATTATTGTTATTACCAGCATGATGTGGCCCCATGTGTACCGGAAGCGCCCAAAAATATATGGAGAGAAAGATAAATAGGAGTTTTTCTTTTTAAATTAGTGCTTATGAAGAAAGCGACAAGAATCAAACAACAAATACGATACATTCCTTCTTAACTAAATTTATAGCTGTTTACGGTATATATGTATATAAGACTTCATAACGCAAAGTATTATATAAAAATGCATAAGCTTCCTATCGACAATATTCAATTGACCTTGAAAACCTTTTAGTCAATTAGCTCAAGATTTCCATTCAAACACATGCATATTTGCTAAGACCACTTGCAAAGCCCACATTACCACGATATAAAATATGCTTGAGCATTCACGACAAATGAGACCAAGTGCAGACTTGTTCACAATCAGTGTTACGTTGCAGTGTTTGGTGAAGTGTCCTGTGCAGCCTGCGCCAACGGTCTCTATTTCGTGTCGGTTCTGGAGAGCCTAGCAGTGGTCGCCGAAATGTTCGGACCTGCCGGGGCTGTAGTGTCGGGACTGTTGCGACAATATCGGGTGAGGAAAACAGTGAACGATGGCTGAACGTACAATCTGCAATTGGAATCGTTTGGTGACATAGTTTGATTATTGTCAAAACATCGTCAACTCTCAAGCTTCGGCTAAAAATTTTGAACAGGAACAAAAAGGACTCAATGCCCTCTAATGTTAAAACTTGTTTAATGGAATAATTCTAGATGTCCCAAATAACAGTGGTCTCTGAAAATGACAGTTCTATTATAAATTAATCATCAATTGATTACGAAACCATGTCAACTTGTCGGTCGACTCGAAGTTAAGTGCACGATTTCTTATAGTTGCCAAATTTTGTATCAACGCAAAATTTCGCTCAATGATTAAAACAGGAGAACAGTATTTGGACCTCATGAAATTTTGATGCACAAATATCTTGTACTTTGCGTTTTGTTTGTCTGTTAAAATAAGCGTTATTGTGTGAAAGCCCGTCTGATGACTTCAAATGATGACGTAACAATGTTTTTGTTCATCGTTACAGCATGAAGTCAGGTACATTCTACAGCGAACACCTCTATCCCCCGAAGACATCTGTGCCAGTGTGCTTCCAGAACTCAGATGCTCCCACAGGAGTCCATTATTCAACTGGGAAGTCAACCTGCCACCAATTGCAGACACCAAATCAATGGTAACAGAACGTCTTGGCAAATTTTGGCCTGAAATTAACGTGACATACTTTCTCACTGTGCTGTCTAACGTATTTCCTCGTGTATATGAGACTGACAGATACTATTTTGCCAATCTGTTAATTTTATCCAAAAAATATAGGTAAAGAAAATACAAGTATGGAGCTCTAACCAGTGAAAAGTTATTTGAGACTGAAATTCGAATAGATGTCAATTGACGGCTCCGGTCCTTCTAGTGTTGAAACTTTGGGGTCCCTCATACATTGGAGTAGGTGTTTAACATCAGTGTGTTATGATTAGAGGTCGGAAAAATATGTGGTTATTTTTCACTGTTTATGTCATTTATATGCGATTGATTTTTACAAAATATGTGATGAAAAAGCTCAAATATGTGATTTAATCTTGTTATTCATTCAATGCCAGAAAATTGAAATAAACTAAAGAGACAATAATACGACGTAAAATATACATACGTAAATATATAGAGAATAAAATATGTTGAATATAACAAGAATCATATTAAAATATGAGAGTGAGTTCAATATAATAAAAATATTTTAATTAGTGAAGCGAGGATGAACGATTGTAAAAACAGTTTGTAACCATAATTGTTTTCATGTTTTCTTCCGTTAGTGTTTGTCGTGTATCTGTCAGTAAGTTTTTGTACACTGAGAAGCTTTTTTCAACGTTAACTTTGGTAACTGGGGCGAATTCGAGATTCGCTAGGTCTTCTGGAGACATACCTTTGGGAATTTCAGTTCCATCAATAATTTCTTGCAATTTTTTTGGATAGATCACAGTAGCTCAAAATCAGTGTTTATTGTAAGAATTTCTCGGAATTTTTAACGCAGTCGATCTCCTTTATCACCAGGAACTTGCCCGATTTTGATTCAGAATGAATCAAATTGAATCAGTGCCTCAACCAGAGACAACCCTGCCGTCTCTAGCGTCCTTGAGTGAAGAAGAATAAACGACAAGTTCCCAACTATGAAGGCCAGATCTACTTGAAGCTGTGCAGCCGGAATGATATGTTGTGCTTTCTGTATTGATACAGCTTCGTCTGGATCGAGCTCATTCAAAACTAATTTCACAGAATTCAGATACCGCGCGTAAAATATCGCAGCCTCTATCCACGTCTCCCATCTTGTGATGACAGTTTCTGATGGCAGATGTATTTCTGGATACATATCTCCCCAGGGAGCCTTGATGAAAACTTTCTTTACGGAAGATATTAGGTCATTAATCTCTTGAAACATCTCCCGGATGATCTTTCCGGCACACGCGATATATCGTCATCGTGACCGAATTGCAAACCTTCACTACCGCATGCAAGTGGCACTGCACCTGCAAATCGTTCAACACCAGCCAAACGGGCACCACACGCGCATACAACATAAAATGCACTATTGAACCGCTGGAAACGCACACACACAAACACACACACACACAAACACACACACACACACACACACACACACACAAACGCACACACTCACCAATTGTTTGATACAGTGATCATTTGATACTGAATGTGAATTCTGCCGACACACGCGCATATCGCCACAACACTTAGATCATTGTGCTAATCCTAAAATAGAATCAATTATTCCGACAGAGGGAAAATTTGCCTTGAATTTGTATATACGAAATCTCCCATTTTGGGTGATAATTTTCTAGAAATTACGTTTTAGGTTTTTCTTGCCGTAAAAACAGGGTTTTAGGTGGACATGTTTTTATGTGATAACATATTTTTCCGACCTCTGATAATGATGTCTCATCAGACATCAGTGATGAAGCATTAAATCTAAGATTTAGGCTGATTTAAGGTTCAATCAAAAATATTTAAGCTGAAAGACTGGCTTCAGTTGATGTTTTAGATTAGATTGATGAGGATTTTAATGATTTCTGATGAAAATATAATGCATTGCTAACAAACTTCTCTTCGGAATATTGCCCAATATGTTAACGGCTCTTGTAAAAAGAAGGTTTGGACAAACCTGATTCTCTGATGTATTTTATGAATAAGTAACTATTAATTCAACAGAAAACAACACCCACCGACAACACGTCTCACAACACCCTCTCTCACATACACATACACACACACACACATACACACACAAATACACACACACACACATACATACACATATGTTCACGCGCTACAAAACTCCCACGACGCATATAATCCACTAATACAGACAATTTATACACAAGAATCTCTTGAACACGCGAAAATGCGGTATATTACTTTTCGTATGCCCATAAAGAGTCATTGAAGAACATTTAAAGTACAAAACTCTATTTCTAGCCATTATACCATAATTATGTGTTCAACCCAAAATGCGGAAAGAACCATACTGGATCAAAAAACAAAAAACAAATATGTCTTGAGCCGTTATAATTACAAATTGAAAGCCTTATATGAGTCTTATTATGAAGGCAACACATGCATGCTGTATGTATCTATATTAGCCTACTATCAAAATGACTAAATTGCCTACAAATACATAATGAGCCTTCATGATTGATTGCTTATTTTCCCTGCAATAATAATTCATATATTATTCACTTATTATTTAATCATTGATAGAATTTGTAGATATTTTTCAAATAGCTGTATTGAGCTGGGTGGTGGAAGTTTGGCGCTTTGCAGCATGTGTATGTGAGTGTTTGTGTGCTATCTTTGCGGTCAAAGCGAGTCGACCGGAAGATGAGCGGTAGAAACCTCAAGGTGCTACACATAGCCGACGTGCACCTGGATTTGCTGTACAAGGCGGGCAGCAATGCGCACTGTGACAATATGGTGTTCTGCTGCCGAAAAAAATACGGTCAGTCCAAGCTAGAGCTAATTGTATTGCTCAGAATAGGCCCGACTGGTGACTGGTCATACAAAACACTTATGTAATTTTCAGCTGAATTATTTGCTCAACCGGCATTCAATTATTCCCTCTATAACCAGTAAGGCGCCGTGTTCGGCGATGAACGAGCGAGCGCGAAGCTATCATATGTAATCAAACTTTGTCGTAAATGCATTTGTCTGCGTGCATGGGCAAAGTTTTCTGCTAAATTATAAGAGGGCATATGGCACGTGTCACGTGCTGAATGCGGCATATGGCACGTGTCACATACTGGGCAATGACATGATTCGGCATAGTCTCATTCGCGGCAGGAAGGATTGGGCTACCCAACAAAAAAATGCATGTTAATCGCACTTATGGTTCCCGAGATATAAGCCTCTGAAAAACCGGTAAAAAGTGTTTTTCGAAAAAGTAGGAGGGCATTTGGGACGTGCCACGTGCCACAGTGGGAACTGACATAATTTGGCATAGTCTCATTCGCGGCAGGAAGGATGAGGCTACCCAACAACAAAAAAATGCATGATAATCGGACTTATGGTTCCAGAGATATAAGCCTCTGAAAAGCGTGACCACGGCCGCTCATACTCATTTTTCTAGTAACACCAAGTATGAACTCGCTCGCTGTCGCTCGCTCGTAATCATAGGCGCTGATTTTGTACCCCCGACAAATTGGCTAAAATGATGAATGTGCAATTATATAAAGCAGTTCATAGGATCAATTGTCATAAAAATCACCTTAGCAAAAATGTAACAATACACGATAAGTCTGTGTGTGGGTGTATATGTGTGTATATATGTCTGTGTGTGTGTGTGTGTGTGTGTGTGTGTGTGTGTGTGTGTGTTTGTATGTGTGTGTTTTTATGTGTGTGTGTGTGTGTGTATGTGTGTGTATATATGTCTATGTGTGTGTGTGTGTGTATGTGTGTGTATATGTGTGTATGTATATGTGTGTGTGTGTGTGTGTGAGTGTGTGTGTGTGTTTGTGTGTGTGTGTGTTTGTGTGTGTGTGTTTGTATGTGTGTGTGTGTATGTGTGTGTGTATGTGTGTATGTATATATATGTGTGTGTGTGTGAGTGTGTGTGTGTGTTTGTGTGTGCAATTATATACAATATAATTTTCAGGTACTTATACAAAATACAATATACTTATACTTAGGTATATATACAATATACTTCTGAGGTATGTGTGTTGTAATTGAATAAGCACAAAAATGGTTTAGGGTTCCATACATTTCACCAACTTGGCCAAATTAGAACACTAATGCATGATAGCTGCCATCCCCCCAAACACCCACACAAATCTACGTCCTTGCCAATAATTGCATGTTTTCATCTATCTGTTGTTCATATCTATTTGACGTCCGTTTTTTCGCCAGCAACAACAAAAACACAGCCATCCACTATTTGGAATCACACAGGTGTGCGATTGGTTCAACGTCAATACAATGCTAGGAAAAACTGTGGCAAAGCTATGGCAATGTTGTGCCATCGTTCTCCGTTGGAAATCAATTTAGTGCACTTACAAGTCGTGGCAAGTTGGTGAACAGCGCAATGTGTCCAGCGTCAACAGAGACCAAAGTTGAACAAATGCCACTCAGCGACATCCTTGTCTATTCCTGTTGTCTAAACTGAAGATGAGTTTCAACTCAATAAGATACTTGTAAACATATACTCGGCCAAAGCCGTCGGTGCAGATGTTTTGCAACAATTCATGCTTGGTTATTCTTCAGGCACAATATTCCTATTTTAGCATCATTCAAGCACTACTCCATTCACCTGTCGCCTACAATTTGCGCGTATCTTCCCCCACAGGGATGAGAAGATCCGGAAGGGGGGTTTAATTATTTACAGAAGCATAATGCACTGTTATACTGGCGCTCGCTTGATTACGCAGCATATAATGTAACTAGCGCAAGCTTGGCAGCTATTAGCTGACACAACCTAACCTAGCGAAATTGAAGCGTTGCACTCTCCAGCTGCAATGAATGCTGCCAAACTCTTCCTTGCCACACTGCAACGGAGTCCCTATCTCTCTCTCTCTCGGCACGCCTGGGAGAATTCAGTGAGCGGAGCCTATACGCCCAAATTGAGGCGGTTGTGTCTAGATTTACAGTGATTGCATTGCTCCATGTATGTGATGGGCTGTGCAAATTGATAACTACACAAATGACACCATTTCTGAGTATTGCCGGAAAACCCCCTTTTGAATTTGTTTCACAGATGTCTCATTCAGTGCCTTCGGGCCAGGGCGTAGATTTGTTTCGAGGCTCGGAGGGATGACAGCCATCATACCTTAGTATTCAATGATGGCTCAGTTGGTCAATTACATGAGACCCTCAACCATTTTCGGCCTATTAAAATCCAATACACACATACCTCAATGAAAAGTAGATTACGTAAAGTATAATTTTCACATATTTAAAATGTTTACATTTTCCGTTAATTGCGTTTTTGCTATGCTTATTTTGATGATAGTTCTCCCAATGAACTGAACTCAGCAGAGTTTTCGGGGGGTATAATTGTATATTCATATCCCCAGTAAATTTGTAGGGGGTATATATACCCCCATACCCCCCAGGATCTACGCCCATGCCTTCGGAAACTAAAGCTCTATACACGTGTGTGTGTCTCTGTGTGTGTGTGTGTGTGTGTGTATTTATATTCATTCCGCCATATGCACGCTATCGTCTATATGCGAGTGTGTTTGTGCGCACTGTATGCACACTGCTTACTAAACAGCCAAGGCGTGTCAACACAAACGCACGCCTCGTATATTGACACACACACACACACACACACACACACACACACACACACACACACATCAGAATTTTGCACAGTTGGTTTATTAAATGTGAGTGCATTAATGTGTAATTTAACCATCGTAGCCTGTTTCGAGAATTGCTTATAAATGTCATTTTGAAATAAAGCATGTTTGTGCTTGTGTTTGTGTGTGTGTGTGTGTGTGTGTGTGTGTGTGTGTGTGTGTGTGTGTGTGTGTGTGTGTGTGTGTGTGTGTGTGTGTGTGTGTGTGTGTGTGTGTGTGTGTATGCAATTATACGCAATACGATTTTCATTAAGGTATGTGTGTCATAATTGACTAGACAAAAAAGGGTTTGAGGGCCCCATGCAATTGATCAAGTGAGTCAACTTTGAACTTTGATCAACTTTGAACACTAATGAATGATGGCTGTAACATCCATACCGAACCTGTACACAAATCTACGCCCTTGTGTATGTGTGTGTGTGTGTGTGTGTGTTTGGCTTGCGGTAGGCATGTTGGTGCCTGGAGACACAAGGGCCGCGGGCTACTGGGGCACATACAATCACTGCGACACGGCCCCAGCGCTGTTCAACTCCATGTTGCTTCATATCAAACGACAACATCCCGTACGAGTCACATACACACACACACACACACATACATGCACACAAAAACACACTCACAAATACACGTACGAGCTTTTCAAACATATTAGGTATGTCTGGCATAAACAGAAACATAAATCAACAGAAATTAACTTGGAACTATCGTAAACATAATTACAGCACCAGTATGCACAGGCATTTACACATTTGCTAGAAGCAAATCAGAAAAATAGTGAAATGAACAGACATTTTCTCCAGTTTAGGTTAGTTATAATTGTATGTGCATAACAGTATAAATACATATTCATCCTAAAGCAAATATATCGATGGTATATATACCCCCTGGTATATATATCCCCGATATATATACCCCCTGGAATTACCTTTGTCCGCCTCGTAGCCGAACTGCTAAGATGCACGCTCTGTGAACGCCGATCCAGGGCTCGATTCCCTAGCGAAGTGAAAAGGTTGGGTTGGTTTCTCAAAAGGATAGCCCAATTGCCGCAGGGAAGGTTTCGTGTGCGCTTGCAGTCGTGCAGTTTTTGTGCTGGTCGTGACTGCGAGATAACCCGTGTGTGGCGGCCTGACCTGCGGTGTGCCAGCCGGGACCGTGAGGTTTTGTCCCTGAAAAATTCACGCGAACATTAGCCTTCCCACTGCTGTGTTCAAATGCGTAATTATAATAATTAGATCTGGAATCACGCCCATGTCTCCCATGATCACAGCCTTGTACAACATTGTCTGAAACTCACTCATACTGATGTCCGTCCCAATTTGTCAGGACGTTGACTATGTGATATTGTCGGGCGACAACGCGCCTCACGACGTGCACGAGAGCAGCAGAGCAGGCGTATTGGCCGCCAATCACGCTGTGGTACGGCAGCTGCGTCGCCATTTGCCGCCAGTGCTCATGCTGCCCTCTCTTGGCAACCACGATGCTCATCCGGTCAACAGTGTGCCCGTCGTGACGTCACCGCCGCCGACCTTGGACAATGATTGGCTGTTGAAATCCTTGGCAGACAAGTGGCGCCCTCTAGTGCGAGCGCACGTGTCCGCCGACAATTCGTCAAAGCAGAGTGACAGCTTCGACATGACGTTCCGTCCGCATGCGTTCTACTACGTACAAGTAAGATGACATCAAGTTAACCCCAAAATATTCAGCTTTGTCTGCACGTGTAGTGATCGTTGCTTCAAGTATAAGGTTTCAAATCATTCATCTACTATTTGAATGCATTTGGTAACTTTGGTTCCACCAAAAATTTGGCCATCACATACGGCTAACATTAATTTATTCACTTCATTTCATTTCACAGACTTTAAGCACTAGATTGAATGCTAGTTCTATAATCAGAAATCTGGGTCACTACACAGCAAGAGAATGAGGCATAACCTAAGTCCAAAATAAAGTTGTTATCTGGAAAATCCAACACTGAGCAGCTCAACCATTTCAACTTAACCAACGTCTCTTATCCACAGAGCCGATGCAAGGTTTTATTCACCCCGAAGACAATAATTGGGGCTCCATTGTAGATGAAGCACCATAATAATATAAGTCTGACTTTGCGAAACTGCAGTCACGAACAACCTCTCGATCTCCTGGGGACTTATGGTACTTTTATGCCCTATTCTTGATCAAATCGACATTCGCATGCAATTTGAATTTACACGACGAATGATATTATCTGAAACAGAATCATAACACAACTAATCCAATACATAACATAACATGACGTATAACATAACCCAGTCATGTTATGGCAATGTAAACCACAACTTAACTGCGTCGCAACTTACCAGTGTTGAATATTTGAAACAGTGCACAATCTGGACACAAAATGCTAAACAGTAGATCAAACAGTAAAACACAAAATATTAAACACATTTATCGCCACAACAAAGCTTACACAAAACCTGCACAAACGAGAGTGCACTGATAAATTTTAACATTATGCTTGAGGCGACGGGGCTCCTCAACACTCGGACCCTCTTCCCGGCCGGCGGGTTTGGGGTGTGTTTGCTGCGACTTGGCTTACCCATCTCGTTGGCTTTGCTTTGTTCTCGTCACTCGATGCTCAGGTGCCTGATCTTCGTCTACGTTTTATCGTTCTCAACACCAACGTCTGCTACCGACTGAACTTCTGGACGTTGTTGTCCATCGAAGATCCGGGCGGACAGCTCAGATGGCTCGTGGAACAGCTGACACTGGCCGAGCAAAACGGAGAGCGCGTGCATATTATCGGACACATCTCCCCCGGCGACCCAGACTGTCGCTTCGATTGGAGCCGACAGTACAGCCGTATCGTGCACCGGTGAGTACGTGTTGAGGCGTCTTCACTGCTAGGCAAAATTAGGAAAGAATTACCGTGATTAACGCCACAGAAGTTCAACACCAGAATTATGCGCGTTACAATCCAAAATTCAACATTTTTGCCACTCAAGTCTTGTATTGTTTTTCCCTTGTACATTGAATTGAAAACTTTCGTCCACCTCTAGATATGTTGAGAGATGTGTTTTGAGCTAACCTCAAGAGGAATCGCATGTATCTGATTATGCGTGTAGATATGGACTCGTGCACTAGCCATTCGGCCACGACCGCCTCCCCAGGGGAACACATTAACAAACATGCCAGACGCGGAGCTGATTGTTGAATGTAAATAATGTAAACAATGCAGCACAACCGTGACACGCACCAACACAACTCACTTGGGTGGTATAAATAAGGCGACCTGTAGCCAGGCAAATATTTGCAATGGAGTTGTTGTGCTAGGTTGTACGTATATATCCTCTAACGTCACCACAGGATGAGGTAAAACACTGACGAAATGAGAAAATGCACACGCATAACCCTACATCGCCGAGCATGTCCATTTGGTAGCGTTTGATTAATTGGTTTGCTGTGCTGCAAACTTCCTAAAAAGCAGCAACTGTGTGCTGTCACGGTTTTTACACGTTGCATCGATCATAGTGTAAGGGTGGTAATTTTGTCTTGTGACACCAGATGCAACACCCTCAAAATGAACAACAAAAACCACGATTTGCTTTGGCAAAATCCATAAAAAAATCCGGTGTTATATGGTTTATATAGCAAGCATCGATATAACCATGACATCGCTAACTAACGTAATCGTCGTATGCACTTTAAACCCTCTAATTGAACGGCACCTATCTTCAAACGACAGATCTAATAGAACGGTACTTTGGGAGAACAACTGAAAAATAGAATGGTGCACTCTTAATCAAGGATTCTTAACAGGGGGTACGAGGATTCCTTTTATTAAAGTATTTGTATGTTTTGCCTATTCTGGAAAACGTGATTTTGCTTAATCCTCTTAAAGAATGAGTTGTATAAATGAATATTGAATAAAAAAGTTTTGTTATTTCGTCCTTTGTATTTTTATATTCTCGAATACCTATCTGTAGTCAGTTCTCGTATCCAGGGAGTGCCATAACTGAGTGCTGATTTGAAAGGAGTGCGAGCACTGAGAAAAGGTTGAGAACCACTGGTCTAATTGAACAACACTTTGATTAATTCTTCTCTTTAAATAAATATTTATGACAGATTAATTTGAAATTTGCAAATTAGTGATTTATTACCAGTAATCACCCTATATTTGTGTCATACTAAATAAATATGCATATGCGTTACCTGATTTTTATCCATACAATTTTCTTCTCAAAATTCTAACCAGCCAGTTTAAAAATAGAGCGGCACTCTCTTATTGAACGGCACTACGGCGGAAGGTTTGAAAAATAGAACGGCATGCTGTTCAAATAGAGCTTTTACGATATATGCATTGTAGTATTATAAATGCATTGCTCCCTGGCGTTGAACAGGTTCAAGCACGTGATCAAGGCGCAGTTTTTCTCGCACACACACCTGGACGAGTTTCAGCTGGCACTTGACGAGCAGGGGCGCGCCGAGTCAATCATCTACATTGGACCTTCAGTGACCACGTGGACCAACCTGAATCCAGGCTACCGAGTCTACCATATGAACGTGGAATCGGCCGTGAGTACACTCAAGAGACAGGTGCTAGATTCCCCAGCTGGATCCCCTAAAAATATGCTAAGCCCCCCTAAGCCACCGAAAAATCATAATCATGGACAATAAAATTTATCACCACTGTAAATGAAATCCTGTAAATATGGTTCAAGTTCGAGGACTGAATCAGTGTGCCCCAGTCACTTATTATATCATGTCGTCAGCGTTCGAGTCTAGTTTATCATGCTTCGCCAAGCCCCCTCAAATTTTTCATTAACCCCCCTCATCCCCCCATCGGAAGAATCCTGGCGCCGCCAATGTTTTCACGGCTACAAAACCGTACGTACAATATAATATACGTACAATATAATAGCAATATAAGTACATATAATAGCAATGAGGCAGATATTATTCTATGCACTATGTGACTTTCAAAGTGGGATTCCTTCCAGTTCACTATAATTCAACGAACATAAACAGCACAATTGGAGAAATCAGTGATCTATGGAAGAATCTATGGAAAGGAATCGTTCAAATACATACGATCGTTCGGTTTGTGTCACGTCCTATCATCTAACGCTCTTTCCACTGGCGGATCCAGAGGGAGGCTCAGGGAGCTAAAGCCCCCCAAATGTTTCCATTAACTCCTCATAACCGAGAGGTTCACTAAAATAGGTCAATAAAAAAATCAAGTCCTCTTTCTGTAGAATTTGTTGATATAAGCATTATCGCAAAGTATATTCGCACAACCTATGCGTGTGTGTAAATGTGTGTAGACGTGTGTATATATCATTGAAAAATGTCCCAAGTCATGACCTTCACACACTACATAGTCACTCATACATAATTCAGCCACCCCCCCCCCCCTAAATCGCACTCAGGATCAGCCACTAGCTCTTTCGTCCGACACGATGAAACTATGAGACAAGTATGACGCTTGACACTGTGCTCTGTGTCACTCCAAGTTGCTGCAGCCCTGTATCCGTGTGCCTACAGGAGATAGTCGACATGGAGAGATGGGTGGTAGACTTGGACGAGGCGAACAGCAAGGGCAGAGCTGAGGAACCTCGTTGGCACCGGCTCTATTCGGCACGCGAAGCGTACGGATTGTCCGATTTGCGACCGGCTTCATGGCTACGTCTGGCTACTAAAGTGCGTCACAATACGACTCTGTTCAACCAGCTGCTCACCAACTACCGAGGAAATTCCGGACGCGGATCGGTCTGCAACCACCGCTGTCGTCAGGCGGTACTCTGCAGTATGGTCACGTTTGACCGAAGCAATCTGTCCAGATGTAAATGAATGCTAATTTTTTCGTGCAATCAATGGCATTTGGCCTGAGATAAATACAACAACAACAACAAACATTTGTTTAATATAGCGTACAAAATAATTACAAGTGCGCGAAAGGCAGAATACAACTAGAGCAAGTGGAAAAACTATACCTGGGTCGACTGCGTAAATTAGGTAAAATATAAACATGCAGCGCAGAACAGAAACACAAACATGTAGGAATTAAGAGTTCGGAATACGAGAGTTCGGAATCGTATGTAACGAAACGTACAAAAAAGAAAAATCCTTGCAAACGAGCAAACTTATGAAGACTCCGAGGCCAAAGAAATGTTTGAGGAAATGTTTAAACAGTTCACAGGAGAAAGATGAGTAGGATTTCATTAGGAGAAGGCGAGGAGGAAGTGAATTATAAATGCGAAGTGCATAAAAAAGAAATATTTCGCAGACCAAGTGGACTGGTTCAATAAATTAGATAAAAGTGATAAATCAGTTAACAGAATATATACAATGTGAAATAAAGTCATAATATTTGTGTGTAGAATACCACCCGGTAATATTTGTGTAATTTCACTTCACACATTTTGTCCTACAAGGACAAAATGCACCATACTGTACCGCTCAACGTAGCTGTATTGCCGGATATGTTTTCCTTCACTATAATTTTAGCTGAATGTCGAGAAGCGATTGAATGTTTTCTAGTTATGGGTAGGATATTTGCGAAGCCATAGTTGATTTGTGCAAAAATTTGAAACGTTATCAAGCAAAGGTTAAAACTCACTGACATTCAGAAATATATTTCAGTTCACGATCAAATTGATGAAATGCTACATCTTTTCTTCTTCACAAATACAATCCTTCGAAATCAAATCTTAGTGGCGGATCCAGAGTGCAATTTTGAGAGGGGTTGAATTAATTTTTTTGGCGGGCCAAGTTTTTGGGGGCGATCAGTCATGTACATGCATCATTATGCAACGCGTATTTGCGACAAATTCTACAGAAAGATATATTCTCTTGACCTCTTCTAGTCAGCCTCTTGAACCGCAAACAAATAGACAGAAAAACGGGTACATATAAAGTTCAGGTTGTGTCTGAGCGATGCCAACGAGAGAAATCACAGCACGGCCGATGAGGTGCCCACCGCAAAAACTCGCACATTTTTGTCTTGCGCGCGAAACTGACAAGTGTGCGGCGGTCGCAAGCGACGACGCACCTCCATGACCCCGGTGACCTCGGCACATTGACCGGTCACCAGGGGCCGCACCTCGACACTCAGGTCACTCCAGTTCTCCAGCGAGGCACACACACGCGCCAGCGGCAAATCCTCTTCGTCCACCTCGGTTACCATGACAACGCACGCCAGAGGCGATTGCAACGCTCGATGCAAAATGTTGCATAGCAACAGCGACAGCTGACCGCATTCGCCCCCATCTCGTGGCATCGCATCCTCATCGCCGTCAAACGATTGGTCGGCATGTGAAGGCAGCATGTCGCGCAGCACCGACACTCCGTCGATCAACAGCACGCTATCGTCTTGAAGTTCCTTCGCCAGTTTCGCGTAGACAGCGCGCGCCGCAAGACAGCCATCACTTGCCTGGTCATTTACGGTGGACAAAATCAGCTGTTCGGCGTCTATGGCGCACACGTGGCGATCAAACAGCGCGCCGGCGCCCATTTTGGCGCAGAGGTGGCGATAGTGGCGCACCGGCTGCGCCACGGCCAACAGCAGCACGTGGCGCGCCTCACGTGCGGCCACGTTCAACACGTGGCAGATGAGAAAGGCACAGCTAACGGGCGGTCGATGAATAAGAGATACGACTCGGTCGACAGACAAGTCTATTTCGAGCAGTTGCGACACTTCTGACAACATGGTGACAAAACGGCCAAACACTATTGCCCAAACACACACACACAATATATATATAAAACAAAAATAACAATTTCAATATTCAGAAAAACCTAAATGTGTAAAATCGAAAGAATTCAATTACAAACAGAATTTGTAATCGAATATAATAAATAAGAATTTGTAATTTGCCACTGTACGTTTCCAAATGAACTAAACTGTATATATGTTTTTTCATTTTCTTCTTTTAATTTATTTGTTCTTGCTTTTTTCAAGGGATACAAGCCTTTATGGCTTCCCCCGAAAAATGAAAATATGTTGTTTGGTGTTATTATATGTTTACTGTGTCGTTTCGAAATACAAATACAAAAAATACAAAATAGAAGAATTTGTCGTCGCCTGAATGAGTCGGTTTCTACATTACGTGTTGTTTGTTTTTCTCTATTGTATGTGTGTGTGTGTGTGACAATTTACACTCAAATTTATAACATGAAACTTTAACGCATACACACACACACACATACACGCACACGCATGGATGAGCATGTAAACACACACACAGACACACACAAAATATGCGGAGAATGATAGAATACATCAGCACATTTATCATTAGGAAACATTAGCTTGAATTTGTGATTGCTGTGTATTGGATTCGTTGACAAAGGATTGGATTGGATTGGATTGGACGGTGTGGATTTGGCCTGGATTGTTTACGCTCGTCCCTACTAAGTTAGCCATAAGAAAAACTAGACAACGACATCTATACTAACATAAGCCAAATCGATTCGTAGTGTATTACACTCTCCACATGGAAATAGCGATGTGTGTGTGTGTTTGTGGGTGTGTGTGTGTGTGTGTGTGTGGGTGTGGGTGTAGGCATTCATGACCAATGATCGTATACAGAACTGAATAACACTAAAGCACACACACATACACAAGCAAAAAACATTCAATGGTATTTTTCGCCATTATACACGCAAATGCATAGTTCATACACACTGTCACTTACCATAAATACAATGAATGCGACATTACATAGAGCAACATTGAACAAGAACAACATTAACTAGGAAAATGTGAACTCACGTACGATAATACACACACACATACATGCGCTCACACGCATATATAAACACTCTAATACATACACGCACGCATACACAAAAAACACCCACACCCACACACACAGACAGACACAGAAAGACAGACAGCTACATCCAAACAGAGACACACACACATACACACACACATGCTGACATACAAACACTTGCACGCAATCAGACACACAAATCGGAGCTGTTTCCCGGTTGTTTGAGCGTTCAACATGGGTGATCGCTGGCGGCGGGTATGACGGCGGGCGGCTATTCAGTGTGTCAGAGGCGCCAGACACTGATTAACCACTTGCACCAAACGCGAGTTCTCCGTGGCGGCCGCTACACGCTCTTTATCGGCCAGCTGACGATTGACGGCCGCCTCGGACGCATGCGTTCCCGGCTGCACGCGCACGTCGAGCTTGATGTGCGGCGGCAGCGAGCGTTGCAGTTTGACACGCACGCTCAGACCAATCAGTGTGGCCATGCTGCAGTGCGGAATGGTCGGCGTGAACTGGACGCTCACACGCCGTCCGTCGTCGTCAACGCTGACCAATTGCGGTGTGACCACGTGTAGCTGCTCCAGCGTTAATGGATGCTCCGGATCGCAAATGCCACGCACCATGTCGAACACCTCGCGCGCGTCGAGCGGATCGTCGACGGCGTCGTCCAGTTCGTCGGCGGTTGGCTGACGTGCGGCGAGAACGCCGTGCACGCGCGGATTGACGTTATCCAGTCGCTCACTGCCCGACATGGCGGCGACGACCAAGGTGATACACAAGATTTACGATAAGTAGTAGAGACACACAGTGGCTACACTTCTGCCGTCAATCACCTATGGATCCGGATGTAAACCAGTTGATCAACTGCCAGCTAGACAAGGCCACTTGAAACAATAGAAATACGCCGCTCAATGACGACTCTGTATGTGCGACTGTTTCGCAAGAAAAGATGAAGAGGTGAACAATGATTGATTCTCAAGCACAAACATTAGGCAGGCCATTTTTGAAATTGGACAATCATGTTGCTAAAAATATATGCTAGTGCAGAAGGAATGGAAGGAGCCAGAAGAGAAGTTGGATATTATGCATGTAGTTCAGTAGACTATGCCAGCCTACTGGATGACCAATGCCGGCAAAATAGAATGATTATCTTGGGGAACGTTCAGAGCTGAGCATTGGTGAGATGGAAAAAGATTGGTGAGATGGAAACCAATTCCAGTTATGCCTGCACATAGTGAATTGATGACTACGCGTTACGTTGATACCATGTTTCAGTTCAGTTCAGTGTATTTGTTATATAGCGCCTGTCATACACGGGCGCGCAGCAGCTAAAAAGTATAAACAAGCGGACAAAGCTAGAAGTTATTTACAGAAACAATAATAGAAAGAGAGAAGAACACCTGAATAAATATTACACCGTTTAAGTAACGCAATGAACACAGATAAACATATCAAAACAATAAGCAGATATTGATGAACACATTGATGAGTGAGTAGAATTTACTCAATATAAGTAACACAATAAAATAAACATAATTAGACTCAAACAAAGATAAACACAACCACACACACATTCGCACCCTCACACACATCAGAGAGGCAAAAGGTGTCAAGGAATGAGCCACGGAATAAAAGGAAATTTCGAAAATATGTGCTCGTGGAGGAGGCAAAAGAACGATACGCGAGCGAAGATACTTTTTTCTTTTTTTTAAAAAAAAAACAGTGTGTACTTGGTATAGCGCAGTCGTTCGGTGATTGAATTAAAAAAATGGTATAGCGCCCATCATCATAGGCGCGCAGACGAGTACTTATGCAGGAAAACATGAAATATATACTGAAAATGCGAGCATGAGATAATACGATAATAAGAGCTCGATCACAAAACAACAAAACAAAACGCGGATTTAATCAAGGAGAAGCAGAGGAGCAGAACAGCAGCAGGAAACAATGACGTAGCGTAAATACTTGATAACATACTTGAGTTTTCAAGAACGCATAAGCCATGATAGACACATTACATTGTCTAAAATTAAAACGATTTCATTTTGCTACCATTAGAAACAATTATACTATACCACCGCCGCCACCGGACAAGATATTTAGAAATAACATTGCACACCCTCACGTGACTATCTGCGTCGTTTTTGTTATACATGGCTCATAGTTGCAGGTTGTATGGAAATTTAATATTTTCAACGCTTCTGTCAAAGTGTCAGTGAGATCAAGTGAGATCATACCACTCAAAACTAACCAGAATAGTATTCATGCATGATTATCAAATGGGTTTGAGCCAAAAGTTGTGCCCACGCTGAACAATGTTCATCAAGAACATCACAAATTGTTAGATTTACTGCTAAATTAAAGCATTTGTCGTGGCCAAGCGAGAACGATTATAACTCAAGAGATCGTGGCTACAATTTACGTAAACACTAAATCTGGAAGAAGTCGATCACATATTATGTAACAACTGATGCCGTTAACTACAAGCTGCAAATTGATTATTAATACATGAAAGCTCACGTTTACCTCTAAGCAGACATGATACGTATAAAACACGTGAATACCAAGAACAATATATTCTTCCGCATGACCTCATCAGCATGAAGTTATCGACATGACAATAAGTGTAAAATGAAACACACCACTATGAACAAGCATCAAAAGGCGAACAAGTATGAATACGACGTCGAAGAGACACCACTATTTCTAATCGTGAGCGAAAAGTATGTGAATGAACAACTGAGCAATGCCGACCGCTGTTGATCGCTGCCCCGGTCACATTGTACGCCTAGAAGGCACAAATCTCCACTCAGCCACACAACCAACTCCAGTTCGACCCACGACACACAAACACACACACACACACACATAATGTGAGAGCGTTGTAGATGCATTCGCGACAGCTGCCTAGGGCGGTACCAGCGGTGCAGTAGCACATGCGGCAGAAGAGCCGTCCACAACGCACTGGCTATGACACACGCTCGTTGAGTTGGTAGCGGCTTCACTAGACGTCCAGCCATCATCGGCATCAATGGTTGGACCCCCTGCCGCCATGAGGATCTGAAGACTGGCTGCATCGTTAGCGGATGAATCGGAGATGCGTGATTGTGAGCAAGCCTCGCGATCCTGCTCGTCGATAAACCGCTCCATGTAGTCGGTGACGCCCGGGTTGAGCGCATATTTGCGCTTCTCCAGCTTGGTCTTGTTGGCGAAGACGTCGTGTCGCTCGGTCTTCTTCCATAGATAGTAGAACTGCACCAACTCACCCACCGACCTGGTGCGCACCTTCTGCTGCTGAATCTGAAAGAAGTCCTTGCCGTAGAAGCGCAGGCCGTTCTCAAAGCCGGCACATTCCTCCTCCGACCACAAAGACATTCCGCTCGCCTGCACCGGAGCTGTGTTCATCTGACTACGTCGCAGCGCCTCTTCCACGTTGTGGTTGCACTGCTGCAGAATATATAGCGCCTCCTCGTGATCGCGCGTGTGTGAACCGCACGGCACGGCCGCTACGCCCTCGGCGGCAGCAAGGCGTGCCTGGTGTACGCGACGCAAAAACTCCTCGACGCCGCTCGCCGACAAGCCGGCCGGCTGCCACAACAGCTTGTCGTCGTTCTCGTAGGGCGGCCGATCGCCGTACGGCGCCAGACCATCGGGAACCTGCGCCTGATACACCGATCCAATCATGATGGTCTTGCGCCAGCTGCTCTCGTCACTCGACGCCTCGTCGCCGTCGGCGTCCGAACTGTCCGACTCTTCGCCGCCGGCGCCGTCGTCTTCAGAGCGCAGCAGGCGTCGATCTGCCAGCGAGACGGACGTTGACGCAGGAACAGCGGACGCGGCAGGCGACCCAGACGACGTATTGGATTCAGGCGCCGCGCTCTTGCGCGACAGTTCTGGATACAGTACGCTGAGCGCCGTGCGCCGCCGCTTGTGACCGCGGCGAGATGCGCCAAGTGTCACCGAAGAGCCGGAAAGCGTGTCCTCGGTAGCAGCTTCCTCCTTCACCGGGACCGCGTCCTCCTTTTTCTGGGAGGACTTTTTGTCCACGTCTTCAGGTCGGTCGACGGAGGCAGCACAAGAGGTCGATTCCGACTGTGATTCGTGACATCCCGATGACACGGAACTGTCGCCATTTTCTTGTCCTCCACAATCATCCTTCTCTTGATCACCATCACTTTCATCTTCGGCTTGCTCGTCGTGATTGGATGTGGCCGCCGCCGCGCCACCTCCATACATCTCCAGCAATTTCTCAATGGGAATTTCCTGTTCCTTTTTGAGAATGTTTGTCTCCATTACCTGTTGTTCGGCCGTTTCGTCGGCTTCGGCCTCGTCCAACGTGCCTTCGTCATCGAAGTCGTCGACCATCATTTCAGCTGTCGGCTCAAACTCATCGTCCATGATCGCCGTCTTGATTGTCTATACTCAATCAATCAAACACCGAGCCGAGCTCGCAGCACGGCTAGAATTTTGATTTTAGCATTTCGTTTTGTACAAGCCGCAGCAATACGGGCATCATCAGTAGCAGAGCAAAAATATCTGCAATGACCAAAAAACGTAGATTAAATATATAATCAATACAAGCGTTTCATACATACAAGAAAAAATGAAAATGATTTTGAAATATGCAAAAATACACTTGAATTGAGCGTTGCTGGTGACCAGTGCAAAACAAAGGAAACATACAAACCAGCGTAACAAACAATCAACAGACAAGATAGAGTGAACATTCATTCATTCATTCATTCAGTGTGAGTGTGATGACCAATGTCAATTAGAATGTAAGACCATCATTTTAATAAATCACAAGCCTTACACACCTAAAAATTATAATATCCGACACGAACAGGTACCGCAGAACTCACTTAACAAGGTGATTACAAATAAAGCGCCTTAATTGTGAATGTGATTCATACTCATGCCCATCGTGTATATAAATTATTTATTTGTCGAGTTCTCTGCTGTGTAGTTGTTTGATATTGCTTCAGTATAGGAGTTTGGTTTAACGTCACTGGTAACTGATTCAATAGACGGTTTACTCTAAGCAAATTTTATGATGGCTTCCAAACTTGTCCGCCGTGGTATTGAGATGTTGAAAAGTAAAGACACAAGGGATTACTTTATGAGGTATGAGCACGTTTATGCGGTTTGTGGGCACTCATACACTCATACATGTCGTACCCAGTAATTACCCTGGAAAATATAATTGTTTTTTCACAATTTCTTCTCTCTTCCACCTCTCTGGCATACACCATCTGACTCTTGAAGTTTACAGTTTCAATATTCATTCTGCTCTGTGTTTTGTTAAAATCATTAATTGGCATGAGACTCAGCTAAGGAAATGTCACAGTCATATCCTCTAAAGATTTTCCTCGATCGTAACTGTCCGAGCAGGTTTGTGCTTCAAACTCGTAGAATCGTCCGCGATGTCTTTATGTGAACGATGTGTTTGATGCGTTTTTTATTTATTCACAGCACACACACACCGATGCCACATTGTAGCGTTGTTTGCTTTACAGCACCCATTTCTGGGGTCCTGTAGCCAACTGGGGAATACCACTGGCCGCTTTAGCCGACATCAAAAAAGATCCAGAAATTATCTCCGGCAAGATGACATTTGGTGAGTGAGCGGTCAATAATTGACACTGGTTCATGTTGGTAATTCTATTACGTGTATGCGCATATTGATGCTTTTAATATTTTACTCTTGGGAATTATGTCACTTAACCTTATTCATTGTTTGTTGTTGTAGTTTTCCAGCTGAATTATTGTTTATGGGCTGTCTGTCTGTTTGTCTGGTTATCTGTCCGTTTGTTAAATCACTGTGTTTACTGCTCCTTCTCGTCTTCCTCACCCTCTTGTCTGCCCTCGAGCCTTGAACGAGTCATCTTGGTCTTCTAAGTATTTTTCTTTCTTTGCTCCCCGACTGTACAACTCGCTTCCTTGTACTGTTCTATCAGCCACTTCCTATTCCTCATTTCGTTCGGCACTCTTTAGATACTTATTTGAATTATCATTTGATTCCACTTCTCTCACCCTTACTTCGTATGCTTCAGTCTGATTTCTTACGCTTGCTCTTACCTTTTCATCCACTTGCTATTTGTGATGTATCCTGATTAAGTCATGTTCCCTTTTGTCAGTTCCTCTTGTGCTTGTTCATGTTTTGTGTTTCTCTTTGAATAGTTTTGCCTTATCTTGCTGTTTAACGCGCGTGTGTAATTGATATGCACCATATTTGATATTGCGCTCATGAATATTCATGAGCGTGCGTGTATATATATATATATATATGTGTGTATGTATGTGTGTGTGTTTGTGGAACGCAAGCTTTGTGTGTGTACAGCGCCGTATTTATGAGGTTCGCCTGGATGGTGCAGCCTCGCAACATGCTTCTGTTTGCGTGTCACTTCACCAACGAATGTGCCCAGCTGACTCAGGTGTGCCTCGTCTGGTGTGCAGTCAGTCTGTGTTCCGTTGAACGAACGAACTAACAAACGTATATTTACTATAGCGCCTGTAAAACACGGGCGCGCATAACTTCAACATGAACAACAAATCGTAAATACATATATACATATAAATACACAAACACATACACAAACATGCACTTATACATATACATACATACACAAACATGCACATATACATATACATACATACACAAACATGCACTTATACATATACATACATACACAAACATACATACACTTATACACATATATACATGAAGTTTGAGTACAATAAGGAGGAGGAATAGAAAATGGCTAGCTGAATGGAATCAAAGTATGGCGAAAGGATTCAGAGTGTGAGAAGCAGAATCAAACGAGATGTCAAAAAGGTGATTTTGAAGTCGGGAAGCAAGCAAGCGGTAGGAAGAAGATGAAGTAATGTGAGAAGGAAGATAATTATAGATGCGCGGACCGAAGAAAGTAAAATATTTAGAGGACCACGAAGATTCATTAGTGGCCCGAGGACAGATGAAGGGAACAGGTCTACGAGAAGAAACATTATCAGAACGAGTTAAAAGACTGACTAGGTAGGGCGGTTGACTGAGATCATGAAGATTGATGAGCAGATGTGTGTTTATGTAGCGCAGTCCTGGAAGGTATGGGGGTAATACCCCCCTGAGAAATTGGCTGGGGGTATGAATATGCAATTATACCCGCCGATAATTATGCTGAGCTCAGTTCATTGGCAGTATACTATCATCAAAACCAGCATAGGAAAAAATAACATTCCACGAAAAAATTTATAATTACAAATATGTGAACAATTATACTTTACGCAATATACATTTAATTGAGGTGTGTGTGTACTGAATTAAATAGGCTGAAAATAGTTAAGGGTCTCATGTAATTGCCCAATTGAGTCAACTTTGAACACACTAATGCATGATGGCTGTCATCCCCCCGAGCCTCGACACAAATCTTCGCGTCTGGCGTTATCATTACATATGCATGCAATTTATTCATATATCAGATATCTAGTGTATTCACGTGCTTATCATCTTTTCGTATCTTCTTAATTTATTATTTGTATCATTGAGTGAATTAAATATTGGTGGTTTGGTTGTTTATACTTCGCGATACACTACGGTAAGCTTTTCACTGTTTTTGTATATCCTGTGTGTCGTCAGTTCAAACTAGAAGCGCACTGTTTAATCGCAGATATACTGATGGTGCTTTTTGGACATCATGTCGATTGTTTTTATTCCGCTAGAGCAGGGGTTCTCAAACTTTCCATGGTTTCATACCCCCAATGGATTGTCGAATGTGGTCCCATAACCGCGACTTACTTGACTGTTCCAATAATTATCACCAATCTTATTATTTGTTTGTGTGTGTGTTTCAATTGTGCATATGAAATGCCAGGGTGTTGTTGATGTACATCTAAACACCTCATTATTATAAATATGTATATATATATATAACACGCAAATGTACAAAACTTGCAATATTACATGTGTATACTTATATAAATATATATATATATATATATATATATATATATATTTATATATATATATATATATATATAAGTATACACATGTAATATTGCAAGTTTTGTACATTTGCGTGTTACCATGTTTTGTGAATACATACATCAAATATATTTAATTTATATTTTTCACGATTGTGTGTGTTTTGTACGCAGATGGGTCGTTTCGTGGACCACGAGTATTTGGGCGGCAAGCAGCGGCGCGTCAGCGAGGCAAATGCCGCGCCATTAAATGCCACCACTGCGCCGCAATGACGCACAACCTCTCCTATCCTACTGTTAATGCCTGATTGTGGCAATTGAGCTTGTTATGTGACTGTTTGGTTTGGTCAGATAATATTCAGCTACTCGAAGTACAAGAAGACACAATAGACAATTGTAGCTTGGTTGTCGGCACACGGGGGTGCGCTGGTGATCACATCACATGCGCCAGCGGTGATGGCTGGTGTGATATTGTTGGCTTTGCCGACGTCGTTCAAGACAAACACACACACACACAAACACGCACAGGTGCAATGCTGTTGTTGGGATTGTAAATTTTATGATTGTAGGTTTTGTTGAACATCTTTGGTTGCTTTTACGGTGGCGGTTTAAGTATAGCGGAGGCCATGTTTGTGAGTTGGTGTGTGCACTGTCGTATGTGCATGTATGGCTATCTACAAGTGGCAATAAACATCCTCACTTTGTGGTCTCACCTTGCTACGTGGATATTTTTATTCGTCAATGCGCTTTTATGATACAAAATATATAAATACTAATATAAAAATATTAAATCAGTGAAAAATGACTGCATTGCCAAGCAAGACAAGTTTCAATGAGAATATTCGGACTCTCGGGATGAAACCCTAAATTCTAGCTCATTAACAAATTCCAACCTATTAACAAAGCCCAAAAAGTTAGCAGAGTATAAGAGTCAACAAGTTAACTGAACAAAAGGCCATGGCAAAATGTCAAAACCACGGCACGGACTTGTAAACTTCGAAATATCTGTTTCGAATGACATCTCACATATTATCACTAGTTAAAATATATTATCACTAGTATTATCACTAGTATAAACATATTTTTGAACGTATGCGTATAAGCTGAGTAATGGTTATTTTTAATAGGTTAGTGTGTTAATGTGTCAGTAGGTCAGTGTGTTAATGTGTCAGTGGGTCAATATGTTATTGAACCGATTAAAATACCTGTAACTAAAATTGTGCGTATTTCAAACGCTTCCCTACTGTTTTACATAATACTATATCGCCGGGCACTACTGAGTTATAAACCCTGAACCTAGCATCGACAATCGCTGGCAAGTGTGTACACAAATAACGTGCAAACAAGCAAGTATATTTGCCACAACAATATGCAATATATCAAAATAAAACAGTGAAAAAACCAGACAAGGACAAACCAGACATCATGTGTGTCTGTGTGTGTGTGTGTGCGTGTGTGTGTATGATTGTGAATGTGTATGTCCTTTGCTTGAGTGTGTGCGTATGTGTGCAGCGCCTTAGAGACCCTCTAGGTGTAGGACGCTATATAAATATCTTAATGTAATGTGTGTGTGTATCTGTGTGTCATGTTTCGTGATCGACAGTATCCTGCGGTGGGGCTGACGTCGAGGGCACGTGTGTGGTGGCCAACAGCTGCTGAGTGTGCAGCTGGCTGCGCGCGATATCGTGCAGCGCCGCTTGGATCTGTGCCAACAGCTGCTCACCCTTGGTCACGACCAGCTGCAGCCGCCGACCGGCCGCCTCGTTCTCGCCGTCCAACTGACCCAGCGCAGCCATCTTGAATCGCACGTTCACACACACACACACACACACACACACGCTAAATTGTAATATTAACCCAACTGCTGTACTGCTTGTGTACTGTTGCTGTACTGCACTGTTTGTGCTGTATTGTCGCTATACTGTACGTTTTGTCGAAGATCGTGTCGATGCACTGTAAGTTTTGTCGAATATTTTTATAATATTGCCATTGTTCTTTGCGTATATATTATTGCAAATATCATGTGTCGTATAACAATGTGATATTATACATGTTCGTTCAAGAGCCGCGGCTCAACGAACATTGCCACTTTTTTATTGTTTATGCTGTTACTGTGTGTGTGATTATTTCGTGGCAATACATTATAAATTACAAAATTACAAAATTACACACGTGTGCGTATATAATTCCTATATGTACATGTAAAATGTAAGCCTGTCTATGAGCATTAGCTCGACGGGTCTTTTTGCCAATTGATGCTGTGTTACCTATTGAAATTGACACAAAAATACACACAATTTGAATTTTTATTTTGGTTTTATATTTTCTCTTCATTAGTTTTCATCTTCCTGAATAAAATCTTTACTTTTCGAACACGCATTGACTCTACATCTTTTGGGTTTTTCCGGTACATGGGACCACCGCAGGGTGGTAATAGTGCTTGAACTCTTCCCATGCTACTGGATTTGCCTGTAATTAATAATAACAATATTATATTTGGATAAGAAGTATAACGCGCCGATCACACTCAAGTATTTGTAAGGTGCTCAAGACATGATGAATACATAAGAACATACATTTCTGAAGTCAATTGAAAAAAGTAAAGATAAATGATTGATTGAGATTAGTCCAAAATAAAATCCCCAAATAAAGTACCACTAAAAGGTACACACACACACACACAAACACACACACATTACATTACATTACATGAAACATTTATATCGCGTTTTTCACCCGAATATCTCAAAAGCGCCCATACATGCACACACACTCAAGCACAAGGCTCAAACACACACACACACATACACACACTTTCTCACCCACACACACACACATACACACACGCTACAGACAGACAGACACACTGCATGTATCAAAGGCATACGAGCAAAGAGGACATCGGCGCCACACACCTGAAGATCACACGTGGAATCTTCACACGGTAGCGAGTCGATCAGAGTGTCAATGTCCTTCGCCTTGCGACCGATCAGTGTGGCGAACAGCTGTGCGTGGTCTTCTGTAACGAACGCCAACATCACACTGTATATTACTCGATATTACTCGATTACATCACTACAAGACTGCACTGCACTACAGGAGCTCAAACACGACACTAATTCACGCTTACACCGGCACGACACGCTTGCACACCCACACACTTACACACACATATATACACACTTAAACTTACACACACACACACACACACACACACATTGACACTTACACACACACACACACACATACATACAGTAAATCATAGACAATAACAAAACATGCTAACCAGTTGTGGAGGCTGTCGTATGCTGCGGCGTGCGCGAGCCTGCGCCGGCGCCGCCGGAGCGATCGCTGAGTGCGGTGAGTTGAATGGCCGGCGCTTGTTGTTGCAGCACGCCGGTGCTGTTGCAGAACAGCTCGGCCATTTCGTTGACTGAATCCTGCAGCTGTGTGAGCCGATCGGCCATCGATGTGCGAGATTGGACGCGTGCTAAATTCCCTCGTCGTACTTCACCAGAGGCAACAAAAATCAACACGCACACAAACACAGACATATACACTCCAGTTATAGGGTATACATATATATACATGTATATATATATATGCATGTGCCAGTGAAACTATAAAACAGAATTATTAATTATATTAATAATAGACAAATAGTAAAATTGCACATATAATCGTTGTAGCAGCAAGCACGAGGTTTTACGAGTGCTAAATTATGTCGCTCACATACACACAGACAAGCACACACGGTGGTGTTGAGGTCGTCACATGTGCATGCGGCCTTGTATAGCACACGATCGGATACCAGTGTCCACACAAGCACTGCGGTAGAATGTTTCTTGCGCCGTAATGGTGTTGTGCCACAATGTCGCTAAATAATGCAGCGACCTGCAGCTTTCACATTTAGCGACAGTCAAAAGCGGCCAGATGCCGTCACTGCTGAAAGACACATGAGCGAGTGAGCTCACATTGAGTATTGCGCGCATCCAATACTGCTAGGTAAAAGAAAACCTACAAACCAAATCAAGTAAAGTGCTTAAAATGATAGTACGTTTAAGCATTACGTTTTACCTATTCCCTGGGTTTTGTTCAACTAAAAAAGATGAGCGTATAGAGAGAAATATGCATCGTTAATGATCAGAACAGGAAAAATTTGATATTGAAAATGCTTAAAATACCTAAAAACTAAACACAACTAATAAACACCTACAATAAGACTAAGCATCAACTTTCATCCAGCTGAGTACAATAATTGCTCGTAAACAAGTGCGCAGAATACCTAAACAAGTATCACTGAATAGTATCTATCCAAAAAATGACATAAATATAACTATAAATTTACACCAACCGTTGCGGGGATTCAGAAGCTAAAAATAATAAATCAATGGAATCGTACCAAGCGCTTCACTTTTGTTGCCCTTAACTAGTGTTTAGAGTTTTCATATTTTCAAAGCATTTCATTTACGATCAGTGTAATACTTTGTTTTTCATATATAATATAATGTTTTTTTAATTTATTTTCATTTACTCATTTTATTTTCATTTATTAACGAATAGTTGTTGCTTCAATCACGACGTTTAGATATGTTATGTATTTCGTCAAGTCACTGATTTTTTATTTGATTTTGATTTTTAATTTTTGATTTCATTTTACTTTGTGACGCGTGCGTGCACCTCGCGCCACCATGCTAGAAGCACAGTGTCCAGTGCTTAGTGCAGCCTCATGTATGTCTGCATGTCGTTTTAGTTTATCCGTCATTGTGCATGTGTTGTGTTTATGTATATGTGTGTGTATGTGTGCATGCTTGTCTGTACGTGTGTCCTGCTCGTCCTTTTTTCTATGCACAAATATAGTCGGTCCATCGAGCTCACGCTGCTCACCCGCAATTTGAATAATTAAAAATTGCCTTTTTAAAACCCTTCCATTTGTAAGAATATTTACCACTAACATTTCCTTTCGTTAACTTTTCAACAAATCTGCTGTGAAATTTGTATTTAAACATTGCACGGCAAAATTATTATTCCTTCTTGAAATATCTGCTTCGATTTGTTCAACTTGCTCGTGAATTCGCTTGGGTTTATTTGATTCGTCCAGGTCCAATTTACGGCAAGTTGCCAGTTGCAGCTTGACATACCCGAGTTCTAATTGCAAATCAGCTAGTACAAACAGTAAGCCCACAACTTGCAACATAAACAAATAGCTTGTATATGAAACTCTAGCAAGCTAAATATCTCGCATTCATTGGCATTAAATCCAGGGGTAGAACGAGAAAAGGAAAAACAGAAATGAATAAAACAAGAATGCTTCCCCACTTGAAATTCTGCTGTTCTCATATTGACGAACAATTAACTTGTGCTTTTTCATATGAATGTGAGAGAAAGCAGTGGCGGCGCCAGTATTTTTCCGGGGGAGGGGCTGCAAGGACCGAGGGGGGCTAAGGAAAGATATACGAGGACCTGGCGGAACATGAGAAACTACACTCGAAACATTCATGGTCGGGATTTTTTTTGGAAGGCGGGGGGCTCAGGGGGCTTGGCATATTTCTGGGCGGCTTCAGCCTCTTCGAGACCCTTGGCGCCGCCACTGGCATAAAGGTAATCCAGAAAGTAGGGCAAAATTTATCAACAAGCTCATGCTGGAGTTCAGGCATACAGTTCACTTTCCAGACCTACGGTGGCTAAAAGACCGTGCTTCAGTGGCTAACATTGAACATTTCGGCGCTTTTTTCAAGCACAACGCTATCTGGGATATTGATAATTAGCTGAATTTTAAACCATGGCGAAAATCAGTGCTACGTGTGAATTTATGTCCAAATTCAACAGAAGCCAAATTCTATTCCACGTTGACATTGTTTGCTTTCTGAATAAATGACAACACGTAAGTAAAATAGATTAATAAAATATAACATTTATACTTGCATGGGACAGTCGAGATAGTTGTGGTGACACAAATGTGAAAGACGTTATGCCCCGCGAGCCGCTATGCCAGATGTGATAAAAACAACAGATATACGAGCTCCTGACGCCGACCAATTCAGAGCACAAGCGTATCACAAGCCAACAGGAAAAACACCTTTTTTATTCATAGCTCCGCCGAGACAGGAAGCGGCCTTCACTCACTGAATGTAGACGGCATTTCTGTACGAACCAGACGGATTCCAACGAACACTGCACTGTTGGTCTGCTTGATTGGTCCTAGCCAGAGCCGTAACAGCCGCTCCCCGGTCGGGAAGTGCGAGTGTCGAGTGGCCCCGTTCTCTCGCGGATAACATTAAAACTTATCATAAAGTGGCGCATAAAAGTCCCCAGCTTAATGGAGGTCAAGTAGCTGCTCGTAATTAGAGTTTCCCAAAGTCGTACTTCTATAATAATGGTGTTTTATCCATAACAGGGGCCCCAAGTGTTGCCTTCTGGAAGGAGGGGGGCATGAGACATCGCATCGGCTCCCGGTCCGGCTCACATTCGGCGTCAATGAGTGAAATCCGAGTGAAGCGACGTTAACGTGTTGTTCAGCACCTGTGTATTTGGTTTCACAGTGCACTGGAGCTAATTTCCCCGGGGCGTTCAGCGCTGATAAATTAGCTGTCTCGGTTGAACAAATGGTCTGACATCAATCTGGCGCGACGCTCCAGCTCAAAATTGTCACAAAAAAATTGAGCTCTACAACAATGGAATTCCCGCTGTCTTCGAAACTGTGCGAACTAACCGTCAGAAAGTATGATAATGGGTTCGGCAGTGTCTTCAAATTGGCAATAACTCATCGATTGGATGGAAATAATTACATCAGCTGGCAACGCCAACGAGATTTAGTCTATTAATGAAGCAAACATGCAGGAGATTTGGGTTCAAACTGTATTTACACGATGTATCCATTTCTTGAATAGGTCCACGGAAATATGTAGCATACTATACCTTTTACAACTTCATTTGTCCAAACTGAAATCAAAATTGTCCCAGCTAGAACCACAATGTATGTTATTGATTTTACATTTAATATCAAACTTAATTGTTATCAGTACATTTTATTGTATTTCACATGAAAAATTTAGCATTAGTCGTAAAACATAAATATTTACTACTTACTATGTACTATACAATTATGTGCTATGGTATGTACTACAATTACAATGCATATATGTGCCGTAAGTACTTTATGAGGAACTCTATCAACCAATATATCAATGTGAGCGTATAGAGCGGATATACCACCAGCGCGTGTACTTAAATTCTAGGAACAAAGCAAGATATCTCAAATCAACACAATCACAAAGTAACATGGCCCCCTCAAATACTTTCACTAACAAGCACGCACAGACTTTCTGCGCAAACAACTGCCCTATGGCGCGCACTGCCCTATGGCGCGCACTACCCACCCCTGCATCCCCCTGCTCGCTCATAGCACGTGCATACAACATACATACACTCACACTACCTCGCACACACAAATAGACACCATACACAAATATATATACCGTACAATATTAAACAAAGTACAAATGGCTAGCAACGACAAGCGCTATACACACGTGATGCCTGAACACTTGCCATAAGACGGAATGTACCGTCTCTGAAAGTGTGATGTTTCTGTAGATGTGTGTGTGTGTGTGTGTGTGTGTGTGTGTGCACGATTTGATCGCGAGTGCTCTCCGAGAACAGTGGCTCTATACGCTGACATTGATATATTGGCTGATTGTGATTGTATTGTAATTGTAGTACATACCATAGCACATAATTGTATAGTACATAGTAAGTAGTACATATCTATGTTTTACGACTAATGCTAATTTTTTCATGTGAAATACAATAAAATGTACTGATAACAATTAAGTTTGATATTGTATCAACTTGTATCATATATTCTGTTTTATTTTTTTATTAATATATTTTGATATATATATTTTGTTTTATTTATTTTGTTTTATTTATTTTGTTTTATTTATTTTGTTTTATTTATTTTGTTTTATTTATTTTGTTTTATTTATTTTGTTTTATTTATTTTGTTTTATATATTTTGTTTTATATATTTTGTTTTACTTATTTTGTTCTATATATTTTGTTTTATATATTTTGTTTTATTTATTTTGTTTTATTTATTTTGTTTTATATATTTTGTTTTATTTGTTTTATTTTATCCTTTTTTTTCATATAATTTTGTTTCATGTTTTGTTTTCGTTATATTTATATATATTTATTTCTTTTGCATTCAATTGTTATTTTTGTTGAAGTTCAACTTGCTTTCTATTGGAATGTGCAAAATGCTTTAGCAATTTCTTGAACAATTTTTTCTAACAAATCCACATCTCTCTATATTTTGATTTCCTAAGTTCATGGGAAATTCAGTCATCCATTTTCAGCGCTCTTGTCAGTTTCATCTTTTCCGTTGCATTCAATAATAATACTGCATAACAAATTCAAACAGCTTGCAGACAAAATTCAACCGCATTCATGCAGCATTGGACTATTTATGAACTATTACATATTGGGCTATTATGGAGTATGTGGTGTAGTGGTTGTAGTTAACAGACACGATCAATCTCCCAGCAAACTGAGCTTTATTGTCACTGACCATTGCAGCTGCACACATACACACATGCAATGATACAGCCATTCGAAAAACAATACCGTATCATGCACACACACACATACACACAAGCACATACATACACAACCGTAACACAATATCATCGTTCTGCAGGATTGATTAGTCAGCGCACACACATACAGGCAGTCACACCAATACACTCACACTCACTTGCATATATGTATATGCATTACATCCCCACCTGACTTAAAAGTCATATTCATACGCAAATCTTGCACATACATATAAATTATCCCCACCTGACACCGCAGTTGTTTACAAGCTGCAACTAACGGTTCACACGAACACTGAAAGAGAGAAAAAACATACACAATGAGAGCAAACACAGACAAGCACATCAGAAACTCAATTGGCGAGGCACAGGGTTGGCTTGCAACAGTCGAGTCCCACAACGACTGGGCAGCGTGTCAGCTTGCTCGACCACTGGTGCGGTCTGATTCAGCGGCCCGGCAATCACCGATGACGACAAAACTGTCGGTGACACTGACACACACGATCTAGTTGGTGCGATCTCAATATATGATTGTGTTGTTCGACGGGGCGATTGTGCCTGTACTCTCGATGTTTTGAATCGGAGATTGCTAACATGATATGGTGTGACAGATAAAACGGGGACATAGATAAAATGGGGACATCGACGCATTTGATACAAGATATGACGCATTTGAAGGGATTTGAAGGCTTTTCACTGTATGGTGTAAGGATTTTGAAGGAATTTTAAGGTTTTCACCCAACTTGGTGCATGTCTACCGTATGGCGCGGTTGTAGTAAAGAAACAAGTTGCTTGGTGAAAATGGGGACATCGACAAGTCTCTATTGTTATTTATTGAAGTTATAGGGTTTGTTTTTTGGTGCGGGCTAGTGTTGAGTTTATATTAGCTATTGGGAGTATTTTTCGTTTAATGTTCAAATCTGAAATCGACTTTTATCGTTTATATAAACGTGTAAATAGTGGATTGAACTTGTTGATGTAAACGTGTCTTTACAGGCTTGTGCATTCGCTAACTGTCCTTCGGTGTAGAATTCGCTTGCATTGTGTGTGACTACATTGGTATGCCCGCTTGCGTATGACTATGTCTGATTTGTATATATGCTTGTTTGTCCATCCTGAAGTGGAGTGTGTGCGTGAGAAGTCGTGAATGTTGAGTGAGTTGTTGCGCTGCTTGCTGTTGCTGTGTACAGATAATACATTGCCTCCATTATGACCACGCCTTTGACAGAACTGAACTATTGAAGTGGTTTTTCTTGTTTGCTCGTATTTTTCCTCATTTTGTTTTTCTTGGAATATCATTCAAATAGGTGATTAAGCTACGCTGTAAAATACGCTGTAATATGCTGTAATGTAATACGCTGTAAAATACGCGTATCATTCGGAGATCAACGGATAGGCTGAGAGCACCAACAGCCAACGGACCTATGACCAGCTGCGTGTGCCAGCGTTTGCGTATGTGTGAGTGTGTGAAGGGGGACGTGTTGACATGGACACCTGCATTCCACCCAGCTATCCCAGTGGCTGAACAAAGTATGATTCAGTAAGACATGGTGAAACTATGAGTTTCAGGCGAGCTGGAAATAAGTCATGTATTGTCAGGAAACAGCAAACATTCAGGAAGCGCTTCGATAATCAACAATGTCTTCTTCACAGACGTGTCTTCATTATAGACATAACAGCGCATCAAGCATGTGATGCACCGCACACGATCCACAAATGTAGGACTGACAATATAACAAATGAAAAGTAGATTACTAACCGAAACTGAAAATACGACAAAAGAATCAAAATGTTACTTGGATATCACTATAACAGAGTTATAATATAATAAACGTGTAAATAGTGGATTGAACTAAACTAGTGAAGTAATCTTTTGCTGATTTGTTTTTGTACTTGTCTCCTAGTGTAGCAAACCAATTTAATTCAGGAGGGAAATTTCGTCAGCAATATCCGCCATAATTGGACCCCTCAAGCACAACAGTCGACTGGAGGCCAGACACCCACGGGAATTGCCGCGCCAACAGCGACTGAGCCGCATCGATGACTGTGTCATTGAGCCAGCAGTGCGGGTCCGCAAGCGTCGCGCTGATGTTGATGCGGTCCGACGCGCTCGGCACAGCCGTCCATGGAGTCAATGGGCGTCTGGCGTCATTCATGCGGCGCCGCTTGACTGCAGGCTCGGTGACACCTTCAGGTTCGTCACACGCTGTGAAGACCGACGACGGGCTGGCGATGCAGGCATCAACTGACACAGTGGAAAGGAGCCCATGGTCGCAAGGTGCGGCGTCTTGGGCGCTGTCCGCCAGTTCCGCAGCAACTCCAGGAGACGACGGAGCAAAATCTGCGTAATATTGAATCATTAGTTGCAATTGAACAAGCGTGTTATACCAACCATGTAACCGAAACATGGACGCGCGCTGGATGACTTTGTTTCCTCTGCCTTGACATTGACGAGGGACATACTCCGGTTTGTAAATAGCACCTCACATCCTCTAGAGTGGAGCCTGTCTGAAATTTTGACAAGTTTTCAAGTAGTACGTAACCTACTTTATCATAAATTCAAGATTAAACCACGTCATCGCTTTTACAACACAAAACACCAGCAACGATAACTGTTTATGTGTGCACTAACCAACCAGACGGCTATAAAAATTATCGTTCATTAACAAACCAGACAACTAATACAGTGAGTGGTTACTAACCAAACAAGCAACAAACACAAGCACTAACGAACCAAGCACCAACGAATTTAAGAACAACACATTTACTCCAAAATACATTTGTCCCCTATGAAATTAACCAAAATACATACCTGGGTACCCATGTCTACAATGAAAAACTAGCAACTACCCAACTACGTTACTACAAGTGCACTGCAAGAATCACTAATAAGAGCACATGTTATAACATCCAGTGCACATGGTACGAAGGGAAATCCTTCAAATTCCCTCAAATGCGTCATATCTTGTATCAAATGCGTCGATGTCCCCATTTTATCTATGTCCCCGTTTTATCTGTCACAACGGCACACCATCAACGTCTACACACTGGTCAGAAGCAACACACGTAACAGTTCCAACAGCAGATCGAGAATCACAGCGGCTACCTCTTCTTCGAACCCAGACAGAGTCGCCTGGTTTATAGCCGAGTGATCGCTGAAGAACTGCTTCTTGACCGGTTTGTTTAGGCAGCATACGAGGTGGTTGAATATCGTACCTGTATATTTGACTTGCTGGTGTAGTTGACTCTCGGCAATTATCTCTGCGACACACATTGTGCCAAAAAACAGCTTCAGCAACTGAGCAATTATACCTCGCTCTGATTGTCTTGACACTGCCATGGCTGCGCTCTATTCTCATCAAGGCGCTGAAATCACTTCCACGAAACACGGCTGCATTGTCAGCTAGAATTTCTGCAGGTGCACCTCGCTCAAAAAACACACTTTCCAGCTGACTGATGATGTTGCTGCTGCTCTGACATCTCAATTGGCGCCATACAGCAAACCGCGACGCACCGCAATCTATCAGTGTGAGATAGTGTTGCGCGCCAATGTGTGTGACGTCAATAGCAACGCGCTGCAAGACAGTTCATAAACATCAACTTTCCCTTTCTTCCACCGCACTGGCGTTGGATCCACCGACTGAGAAGCCTCACATGACCGCACTGATGTTTGCACGTCTCGTCGCCTGATGGTTGGATCACGCTTCCTCGCAAAATACAGCCTTCGGCGCACTCCCGGTGCCCGCACGACTCATGCACTGATTTCACAAACTCATTAATTCTCTCCAATTTGGTGCAGCAAACAACTTCTTCTCTCACGCCGACGGATTTCAACCAATGTTGAGGAACGCGTGTGAGCTGATCTGCAATATTGCACGAAGAAGATACATATTTAACACTCAGCTTGAGGTTATACTCTCGCACCATCGATACCAGTGTTGCCAGGCGTCTGCGTATAAGCATCTCACTAATTGCTCTAGTTTGCAGTCTGGGTCGACCACTCAGAGCATCACAGACCCAGTGATAAACTGTCTGTGAATCTGTGAGCAGTTCAAATTCTGTGACACCCCACATGAGTGCCAAATTCACACCTTTAACGGCAGCATCCAACTCCGCTAGGTTGATGTGCGCAGCATCGTCAGTGAGCAACCAACACCCGTCCTCGACAACACAGCCGTCAATTTCCAGAACAACGCCTAGTGCCACAGAGCTGGCATCTGTCCATACTTTTTCACACAGACATTCCAGCGACCAGTTGCTGGGTCAGACTTCCTGACACGATCAATGGTCTCCGTCAACATTTTGTTGTCATCTTGCAGTTTGTCATCCCAGCCATTAGTGACGGCGTTGGCTCTCCCTTTTATATATGCCGCTGCTATTCTCAGCCATCTACACACTGGCAGATGACCAGTGAGTTTTCCGCATAGTGAAAACACCGACCGGCGAGTGATCTTATCGGGAATCACACCGAAGTCGTTATCTCGCTGCCAGTGCAGATGGTCGTGTTTTTTCTCGACACGAACACCGAGCACACGAGCACCACCATCCAAACGTTCAGGTGCCTTACACTCCAGACCATACGCTCTCAAGTGATTCACAACGGCTTGGGTGCTGACAATCGACTCATCTACCAGCACATCGTCTATGTAAGATGAAGTGGCAGAATGTATCAGTGAATTTCGTTTGAGCACAGCTTCTAGAATCGTCTGCATTAGTATTGGTGCTACATTGAGCCCAAAACCCAGACGAAGCATACAATAACGGCGACCACGAAATTTCACTGTTTGGTACTTCCACAACTCAGGTCGTACTGCAGATATGCTTTTCGTAAGTCTATCAATGCAGTGTTGCAGCCGCGTCGCCGCCATTGTCTTAATTTGTCTGCGCAGACGTCTGAGTTAGCAGTGAATGGCTGTATGTGTTTATTCAGCTCTCTGTAATCAAGTACGGTTCTCACCTTTCTCTTATTATCCTGCACAACAGCCATTAATGGGATGAGACCTTTCACAGGGCCATGTTTCCTCTCATCATGCAATTTCAGCCAGCCGCGATCAATCCAGTTCATGATCTCACTTTCAAGATCTTCTTTAGCGTTTGCTTTGACGCTATACAGAGCTACTTTGTTATCTATAGATATGGGAGCACAGTCATCACTCCATTTCCAAGCAGCAGTCCACTGCCTTCTAGCAGAATCAAATTTGGCTGTAAAATCTGTCTGGTCAACAACAATGTCTTGTATAGCCAATGCTTCTACATTTGGCCTTCTGGTGGCTGCACGACCACAACTACCGAGAACAATCTCCCCCTCGCCAGTGATAACCGCTCCTCCAAGAGCCGTTATACCGTTCATTCCCAGTACAAAATTGAAGTTTAGAGGAGAGAAGTTCACCACCAATGCTTCAACAAATTTCGGTGGTTGACGCGGAACTTTCAAACAGACAGTAGTAGAGCCAAGACATCGGTGACTAGCACCACTCATTGTTAGAATGCTTACATCACATTTTTTTCCAATATGCACAACACGATACACTAAGAAGACAACTCGAACAGCCAGTATCAACCAAAACCGGCATTGTTGTGTCGTTTATCTCCATATCAATTGACAACACGGCATCTTTATTAGACGACGAGAGGAAGCCGACACCTATGCGTCCCCCCGTTTGCCGTTTCCCGAATCAACATATTTTACGTTGGTTCTGCAATGACGAGCAAAGTGACCAGGTTTACCGCAGTTAAAACATATTAACTTGCGTCTTGACAGGGATGTGTCAGAGCTCACCTGATTTTTGTTGCGCACACAGGTACAGTCCGTTCTCTGTTCGTTGGTAGATACGCCGTATGCAAAAACGTTAGAAACGTTGTCTACAGATTGGATTTCCGCCGAGCGAATTCCAGCTTTAACTTGTTTCGAGCAGACGAGAAGCTGTTCTAGGCTGAGCTCTACGCCACTGGTAGCCCTCACAGTTTGCTGTATTTCGGGTGGAAGTCCGTGCAGAAACTGACAGGCCAACCATTTCTCATCAGACGGTGCCAGGTCACTTTTTTCTGCGACAAATAATGCCAATTTCTTCAACTCCGCCATGAAGGAATCCAGCGACTCAAAGTTACGACTGTTGCACATTCTGAATTGTTCGTAGGCAGAGCACGGAGTCGTGCCAAACGACAGCTGAAGGGCTTTCACAATACTCTTCTCGTTTCGCCGTGATTCTTCTGAGAGCTGCTGGCAAACCTGAAACGCTTTCCCCTCGAGAAAAAGAGGAAACAGTGACGCCAAATCCTCAACCTTCTTCAATTTGGCAGCGTATCTGAGCTTCTCGATCCACACTGATAAATCAGTAGTTCCATCGAACGTACGAATTATTTCCGATAGCTCAACTGAATCCATGCTAATACGTGCGAAATAGCTTGTAGTTAACAGACACGAACTGGTCTCCCAGCAAACTGAGCTTAATTGTCACTGAGCATTGCAGTCGCAAACATACACACATGCAATGATACAGGCATCCGTAAGACAATACCGCATTCATGCACACACACACACACACACACACAAGCACATACATACACAACCGTAACACAATATTATCGTTCTGCAGGATTGATTAGTCAGCGCACACACATACAGGCAGTCACACCAATACACTCACACTCACTTGCATATACACATATATGTATATACATTACAGTGGTAGCACACTCACCTCACAAGCGAGACCGAGACCGTGGTTCGAGACCCGGCGGAGGAGAATTTCTCTGGGCGAATTCTATAATCCAACAATCCTTGTCCACCCAGCAGTATATGATGGTACCAGATATCAGTCATGTGTTGTGTCATGCATTATGGGGAGGTGGTCCTCTCTAATACGTCTTTCGTCCTTGTGACGTCATAGAGCGGAGAGGGTCAGCTCTGTGGTGGCAGAGAGCTGCACGGGACACACCTGTGTGTGTTCATAAGCTTCGGATTCTTCCCTTGAGACCCTTTCCTTCCCTTCTTCCCGAGCTGTCACTTGAGACCTTTAAACTTAAACCTGTATTGAAGCAGTACACATTGAAGAAACACGCGACGCCACAGCTTAACGGGATATGTAATGACATTGTTCCTGTTCCCAAGACAAACACCCAAACACAGCTTAACATTCCAGATAGCAATACCATGAAGTTCCATACACATACACGTAGACACAAACATACACATACACACAGACATGCACGTATACACCCACACAAACATGCAAACGTATATGAACGTAGTGACCAAGTTGATTAAACGGAAACAGCAAACATTTTCACGGGATACATTTAATGTCACCGAATGTGTTTTGTTCTTACAGCGCCAGGTGGAACATTGCAGCCCTCAATGACTAAAGTACACTCATTTCACTCATTTACCTGTAGGTTACCTTATTCTTGATTTGTAGTGTGTGTGCGTGTGTGTGTGTGTGTAGGGTTGTCATTTCGCGATTATGTATGTTCTGATATCGACATACACACACACATATATATTCAATAATTCGCCACACTCACGCACTTATACACACACACATGCATACACACACTCACATACGGTCACACACACATACACACACACACACACACACACACACACACACACACACACACACACACACACACACATACACACATACACATACGCAGATATGCAGTTCCGCCATCGAGGGTAAGTTGTTTGTGATTTGAGTTGAGAGTAGGCAAGCGTAGGTCATTTTCCCCCATTGAAAACAAAGTTTGAGTGGAGTGGATAGAAAGGTGTGATTGACCAGTCTATGAAACTGATGTGAGTTAGCACATTTGATAAATGGACTCTCACAATAATTTTGTGGCACCATGCTAAAATACTACTGCTTAGCAGCTAGTGGAGTTTTCATCAGAGAACAATTTCACAATTGGACAAATAAATTCTACTTTAACGTAGACATGTTCAAAACGCACTCTGCGAATGTTGAAGAGATATTGCTACAAATAATAATTTCCTACATATTCAAAAAATAATGAATATGAAAGCAATATAAATGGGTGGACATTGAAAAATATCTACTTGCCAAACAAGGCATGTGGAATGAAAATCATTCAACAATCAGAAATATCAGAAGCTGAGGCCATTCACATTGGCAGAGCCTGCAACTAAATCATCTACGCAAACAAATTTCATACGCGTGCTATTAAAAACAATGGCTATTTGTTCAAATGCGTCTCGATAGTCATTTATTCTGCCGTCTTGCTTTGTCGGACGATACAAGTCTGTAGCTGACGTTCAACACTTGACCGCAGTCAACACTCAAACTGTGAGTGGACATCTATTGACGCTGCGACGACCAAGCGAAGAACGTCGATGCCGATGAGTCGATGCCGACGATATCAGCGACCTCTCATCCATCGCAGTAGCGCATCGGCCAGAACATTGAGATGTGTCTTTGTCTGCGGGCACACAATCGCTTGTCACGGTCATTTTCGGTTAATGCCGCGTAGTTTACTAAATTATTATTATTATAATTATTATTTTTATTTTTGTTTTGATACCCAGCGTTGTTCCAACTGGGATGCACGACCACGTCATAACATGCTGTCTAGCATTCACACAATGACAGGTGTATTTGTGTGCGATCCGTTGTATTACATAATATGTGGTGTGGTATGAATGACAGTGCATCAACGCGCAATGTATGATGAAGCCAATTGATGTGTGTGTGTGTGTGTGTGTGTGTGTGTGTGTGTGTGTGTGTGTGTGTGTGTTTGTGTGCGTGTGTTTGTGTTTGTGTGCGTGTGTGTGTGTGTAGTACGTTGATAATTGGACCGACTCACATATACTTTTCTTGTTTTGTTCATGAGCATTTCATGAAACGACTGTTCATTATAATTTATCAAGTATCTTTAAAGGTCATTTTTCAAGATTATTATTATTATTATTATTATTAATTACAGGCAAATCCAGTAGCCTGGGAAAAGGGCAAGCACTATTACCACCCGATATAATACGGTAATGTAAGTTTGTAAGCATGTACATCATAAACAGTTTAATTGCATTGTATTAGCAAATTGTCCATCAGAATTGTGGGGCATTAAGCAGTGTCGTGGTGTAGGTGAGACGAGGGGCAAATATCAAATAACAAATAACATATATTAATATCAAGTAACTAAGACCTAAATGAGGGCAAGATTGGTTGAATATAATGATATTCTCCGATTATGTCACTGGAATCATGCACCATTACAAGGGGCTCGTCTTTTCAGCTATATTGACATATGCACTTGCTAATTCCCTTATTACTAGGGTGACCTTTTGTTGCGCTAAAAATCAAGAAAAGTTGCGCTAAAAAATTCAAAAACTTGTGCTAAAAATTCAAAAAGTTGCGCTAAAAACTTGCACTAATTTGATTTCGAAAACACCACTGAAAATGGTTGTGAATGTTCGAATAACGAATTGTTTGACAAATGTTTTAAGATTTTGAGTATGAACATTTTGGTATAAGTTCATGTTAACTTTAGCAATTTCAAATATTTTGTCATGAAATTTGTTTTTCTTTGAGCACGGACCCTAAAATATATGTATATTGATCGTGACGAAGTATTATTCCGTTGTTGAACTTCAATGTCATTGTTTTTTTAAATATCAATACATTTAGCGTCTAGAATCATTGTTTAGGTTAATCAAGCCACTAACGGATATCCCAAATTGATGCAAGCACCCTATGCTAGCGTTGTTGCTCTAAAGTTGGTATTCTGAATGCAATCTAGTTTGCTCCAGATTAATCAAAACCAGATACAACTGTATAAAGAGTAAGAATAACTCAAAACACAAAATATATTTGTATGCGAATACATAATCAGTCACAAGAATTGTAATACATCCTCAAATAGGTCTCCACATTTTTTTATCAAAGTTCCGGTCGTCTGCCAGCAACTTGTTCAGCATGCTGAAGCACCTTTCAACTGAAACAGATGTTGCCTGACAATGCTGCAGACTCACATACAGCGCTGGTGAGATGTCACTGCGCTCGTACTTCAGAATGGCCTTCAGGTCTGTGTTTTTCTCGATCCTTTTGGTGAGATATTGTCTGAGATCAGCATCTTCACCGAATTTCAACTTGGTCAAATCACTGAACGCTGTCTTTAATGTGTAATAGGGGCTTTCGACTCTGGGAAACAATTGAGCGAGCTCAACGTAATTCCGCTTGATCGCAGCCAGGTCTTCGATGATTTTTGCATTCCCAAGTGCCTCCTTGGCTCGAGACAACAAAAGACCTCCTTCGAAGCCAGAAACAATCTCTGGCACATTCAGAAACATCTGGCAAATTTTCTGCGTAATAAAACGCCGCGTTCAACCAACTTGCCCATCTTGTGACAACAGGTTGCGGTGGACATCCTATGGCATTGAACGCGTTTTGGCGTCTCCGATTTTTCGTAGTAGCAGCCTTCACTCGTGCGATGAGTGTGTCTACACTGGGAAACTTGGTTCGGAGCTTTTCAGCACAGTTGTGTAAAAGGTGTGCAACACAGTTGACATGAGAAAGGCGCGGGTAAAGCTTCTTCAGTGTGTTGCCTGCACTCACCATGTACCTGGCAGCATCTTAAATGAGCAGGACAACCTTGCTTGGTTGAACGTCGACTCTTTTGACAGCGTCATCTATGTGCTCAATGGCCACTTGGCTGTTCACACTGGAGACGGATTTACAGTGAACCAACTATGTTTTTGTAGGTTCAGAGACGTTGCCAACCAGGACACTGAAAAACTTGGTTCCGTTTACTTCTGATTCATCGGCCACGAAAAACAACTCCAGGTTCGACAGTCTGTCGATCATGTCCTGCAGTTCCTTGTCAGCCATCTCCATCACACGAGAACGACATGCTGATTCAGATGGTGGACAATGCCCCATGAACTCAAACAGCTCGCGCACCTTTTGATCGCGGAGTTTTTTCAGTGGTATATCGGCCGAGAGAAAGGCTCGTGTAACTCGATCAATAATATCATATCTGTGCTTCGGAATGAATAACTGTTCATTCTGCCATGATTTTTTGCTCATTTTCGCTTGATGCTTAGATGATCCTCTGTGCTTGTCCACTGAAGATTTCCTCTCTCCGTCTACCGAACATACACAGTATTTGCAAAACAAATCTCCTTTGGGTGTAAGCTGGAATTCCTCGGGATACCTTTGCACAATGGCTTGGCATTTAGCTTTCTTGGATGAAGCACACTTAGGCATTATGAAAAATCAACAGGCACACCCACAAACTATCACCAGCGCACTAACCAACATTCAACTGTTGCCCTATCAACCAATTGTGAATTTTAGATGGACAAATGCACGTGCCTATGTTAATCAGAGCGCTGCTCTTTGTCGATGTGGACGCACACACTCACGCGCACACATAATGCCTACCAACTCACACGGGTACATCACACGCCTTTCAAACACATGTATTTAGCTTGCATTGAAAATGCGTCAATTTTATTTGTATTCAGCAGCTTCAAGAACTAAAAACTGTATTGGAAGTGTAAAAATTGATCATAAAGTTCAAAAACTTGTTCTCAAGCCAAAAAACTTGCCCTCAAAAACGAATAAATTGCAAAAGTTGTGCTAAAAACGAAAAGTTGCAAAAGTTGCGCTAAAAACCAAAAGTTGCAAAAAGTTGCATTTATAACTCACTCAATACTTACCTCAGATAAAAAATAAACGTATTTTTGGGCTTTTCAGGATGAGTAGAGTCTATGATAAAAAAGTTGCATTTGCAACAAAAGGTCACCCTACTTATTACATTCACGTTTATACGCACAGTCTCTCGCGGCTAAGTGACTCGCAAGCATAAATGATGATGAGCGGAAAGCAAATTTACCGCCCCGGACGACAGTTAGCCTAGCTACGCCATTGTTACTGAGTTGTAACAGGCGCCATATCACCTAGAGCAAAACGACACTAATTGTCCACACATTAGATTAGGTGAAAATTGAATTCACTGTCAATTTGTACGGGCTGATTCGAGCTGACAAGCAAGTTAATTCAATCACAACTGGTAACGAGTGTGAGTGCGTCTGTACACACAAACACTCGCGCAGATACCGTGTTTAGGTCATTAAGACGACGCTAAGCTGATTCCAAACAGCAGCCTTCAAGGATTGTCTGCAGTATGAGCAGTGCCTCAAGGCATCTAATGGGTTAATATGAACGAAGCTCGAGCGACGAACAATACTGTTAATTGTATAGAAAAGGAACAGAAACTGGAAGAGGGTCTGCGATTATAGCTCATTGTCTTCTCTGAGATTGTCCGATTTTTTCTTTATAATAAGATCTCTGTATTGCTTATGGTACAATTGAGAACTGTTGATTAATTACGGAAGCTGTTAAAGTGTACAGTGTACATAGCATGGGTGTAGATCCTGGGGGATATGAGGGTACATACATGTGCGGTCGGGGGTATATACAGGTATGTATACCCCCGACAAATTGGCTGGGAGGTATGGACATGCAATTATACCCCCAGATAATCCTGCTGAGTTCAGTTCATTGGGTATATTGTCATCAGAATCAACATAGAAAACAATAACAATACACGAAAAAATATAAAATTATAAATATGTGAAAAATTTGACTTTACGCAATATACTTTTCATTGAGGTATGTGTGTTGTAATTGACTAGGCATAAAATGATTGAGGGTCCCATGCAATTAACCAACTGAGTCAACTTTGAACACACTAATACATGATGGCTGTCATCCCCCCGAGCCTCGACACAAATCTACGCCCATGTTATACAGTGTCTATTTGTTAGAATAATAAAAAATTGCATTGGAAAACAATTTCAAAATCGCAGGAAATTTATACAACAAACAGGGTAATGGCCAGAACTGCAATTTCATACGTATGTGATTACTTGTGTACTGAATAAAAGGTCTTGTTATCATTGGCAGAACCTCGTACATGACGTAGAACATCCCAACGGAGCTCAGCGAAAAAACGATTTCTAGCGAATCTTCTCAATTCGTGTTGCCACGAGCAAAGTTCCGGAAAAAAGTAGACTTCTCTATTGATTCTCATAAAAGTGTCGTCTTCGACCAAACTTCACACCATAGCGCTACTGTGGAGTGTGTTCAATACGCAACGAAGCGCACTAATTTGCCTTCATTTCACGATATTTTCGCTGCCAGGTTGATTTAGATCAGCCATCTTGCAGAAACTACACTAAAACCCGTAAAATAGCTGTGAAATTACTTGATTATGGGAACTACACTTTTTGTGAGAAAATGTTTTATTTTTACATTACATAATTATTACCACAATACGTTTTTACCATTGGCGGTTGTTCTAGGAATGCATGCTTCATGAGCTTCAACTGTCACCTCACTGGTGACAAGGGTGACATTTGGATGCGCTAAAAATCGCAAATAGTTGCGCAAATAAGTTGAGCTCAATGTTTTGCTAAGTATCACCAATTTTATATAATAGGATAACAAATTAAAACACTAACACCACTCCTTAACATACACTTTTATAGTTTCACGTTTTTGTTTCTACTTAATGCACTTTGAGCATTCGCGGTTGCTTTAAGATTGTGTGTTTCACATGTTTGTCTAGTCTGTCGAGTCTGTCGCACTGATGCCTGGCAGTGACATTTAAATATACAATATAATTTGACAGAATCATCGATGTTAATTTTCTGGAAAGTTCCAAGGTCTAAATGGATTTTGCAGATAAAACATCATCTGATTGTGCGGTAATTATAGTCAGTCACTGTTGATCTTACTAGTTGTTCTAAGGCTGCTCGAAAAGTGAAAACAGTTTAATTTTATTGCACAAATGTATCTGTCTATATCAGAGTGATATGTCTATATTTTATTGTACAATGTATATCATGTGAAGGTGCGCGTGCACACGCAGGATGTCTAGCACCACACACGGACACAATGTTCACACGCCTTCCAGATATATGCATATCGAGTATGTTGACAATACATGAGCATATGCTACATTGTACAACTTTACAAACGATTTTTTTTCTGATAGTGTGGAATAATTTTTCTAAGAGTTCAAAATTTTTCATAAATCCAAATTGTTGCTCTCAAAAATGAAAAAGTTGCAAAAGTTGCGCTAAAAACAAAATGCTGCATTTATAATTTTTAATACTGACCTCATATCAATCAAATAATGATTTTGGGCTTCTCAGGATGAACAAAGTCTATGATGAAAAAGTTGCATTTGCAACGAAAGGTCACCCTAATCACACGTGTTCAATTCAATTCAATGTATTGAGCCTCCAACAGGCTATATATATACATAAACATATACATATACACACACATATATATATATACACATACACACACACATATATATATATATATATATATATATATATATATATATATACATACACATATATACATTTAAAAAACAAACACATACAAGCCATCAAATTGCACAGCAGCATTCAAATAGTTCAATACATGCAATATGTTTAATTCAACTGTGAAAGAAGGTGAGAATGTAGCTGTTTCGAGAAGGATTTAAGCGAGGGAGAGGACAGTAGGTGAGATGGGAGGCTATTGTATATGCGAGGAGCAGCGTGTTGGAAGGAGCGTGTAAACCAAGAAGATTCACAGTGACAACGAGGTTCAAGAAGGATTTTAGTTTGTCTTGTATCACGAGGACACGGATGTGGAGAAAGAAGTTCAAGTAAATACTGTGGAGAGTCAGGAGAATGCAAGAGTTTATAGGTGAGTGTGCAGATTTTGTGTTGAACGCGATAAGGAATAGGAAGAATACCAAGATCACGTAGATTGGATGATGTGGGATGATGCGGAGGAAGGCGAAGAATGAAGCGGCAGGCTTGATTAAGGATAGATTGTAAAATGTTGAGTGACTTCTGTGGAAGATGAAGAAACAGTGAATTACAGTAGTCAATACGAGGAATGATGAGAGCAGATACCAGAGATTGTGCAATTGATGAATCAATGTAGGGACGGATGAGGTAGAGGTTTCGAAGGATTAGACGGCAGGTGCCAGCTGTAGAAGTAAAATGTTTTTGAAATGACAAATGAGGATCTAGTAAGACACCAAGGTCACGTACTGATGAGGAAAGAGGAAAGTCAGATAGAGGAGGATGGATCTTAGGCGGGTGAAGTACGATGTATTGAGTTTTTGAGGAATTTATTATGAGCGAACGAGAAGAAGTCCACGCTGAGATATAATTGATGATATGAGGAATATAGTTTTGCTCAGACAGAGGAAGAAAGAACTGAACGTCATCTGCGTATATGTGAAAAGGAATAGATAAATTTCGTAGTATTGGACATAGAGATGTCATGTAAACGTTGAAAAGGATAGGACCAAGTGATGAGCCCTGGGGGACACCTGATGAAAGAGGGAAATTTTGAGATCGACAGCTATCAAATAGAACTGAGTAGGAGCGATTAGTGAGATAGGAAGTGAGAAGAGAAAGAGGAGAATGAGAGATTCCTATGGAGAAGAGATCCTGAATAAGAATTTTGTGATCAACAAGGTCAAACAGGTTCTACGCAGGGTCTAACTAAGTCTTTTCAAGATACACCTTCAGGATAATCACAGATACAGGATAAATATTTGAAGGAAAAAGTATACTTCATTTAACTATTACCGGGTGTGTGAGTGATATTTCTTTATACCTGTACCTGAGATCTGTTGGTGTCCCAATATGAGAGACCAATTTTCATATGAACAATTGGTGGAACCCATCAGAGTCGACATGTGATGCTAGGTGTCTTTCCATCATAATCAAAGTAATGATGTATTGGTACTAGCCATTTGAGCGTCACCTACAATATGCGTGAATATTCACTCCACAGGGACGATGTATTATAAGGGAGGAGTTTGCAGAAGCGCAATGCACTGCGATATTAACACTCGCCTTTCTACGGCAGAAAATGTAATTAGCATATTTTGACTGCCTCGCAGCATCGCTTGGCGTCTTTTGAGAACTTGCTTGGTAATTATTCATCTTGGACCAGTGGAGGCGCCAATGGGGGGAGGCTTGAAGAGGTTGAAACCCCCAATAAATGTGCCAACCTCCCTTCTGCTGAACCCCTCCAAAAATAAATCCTGACCATGAACATTTCGAGTGTAGTTCCTCATGTTTCGCCAAGCCCAAGCATATTTATTCTTAGCCCCCCTCAGCCCCCTCCCCCCTCTGAAAAAAAACGGAAAAACTCTGACGCCTCCACTGTGTTGGACTTGTTACAAAGATATTGCTAGCAGGATACGAACAGAAAGCACACGAGCTGTCAGACTGACCATTTTGTAGAACATGCACTGTTGTCTGTCCTCGTCCTCGCCACCAGGACACTGCGTGTATCCGTCACACAGCATGTGGTCATCAATGCACCGATAACGACCATAACGATCTGTGGACGGACATGACAGCCGCTCCATGCCATCTTCAGCGCGTGGACACTCTAAAACACACAGTTTTGTTTATCAACATATTTATATAGAGAGCAATTCGCACAGATTGCGTCTCGAATGCGCATGACGCAAGCATACGTGCGTACGTTCACATACACGCGTATTGGCTAACGCACATAAATATGGCAGACGTACACAGACACATACACCAGGTTCAGACAGTATATACACGTCACAGCGTAGTGTCCCCTGGCCGGAGTACCCCCGAGTGTTGAGGGGTTCCGTTGCCTCAGTTACGATATTAATATTTATCATAAGATGGCACATAAAAGTCCCCAGAGAGAAAGAGAGAATATGAGGAGACTGAGGGGCTGTTCGTGCTCATTTTCGTAAAAGCGAAATTACTGGAACATTTTAGACTTGTCAAATCTCTGCATTGGCAAAAAAGCGAAAAAAACCAATTCGCAGGTGCGTATTTTCGGAATGCAAAATATATTTTATTTTTTAATTTGGAAGACGCATATTACAGCACAAACACCTGACCCGACATAAACAGGATAAATGGATAAGGAATGAGTGGTGTATAGCATGCCGGCAATTGTATCAACTTACCTCGACACTCAAACACACTCGAATATTCCGCAGTACACAGTGGACTGAAATTGCTTTCACGACAAACATACAAGAAATATGTATGCTAACGTGTATGCTACGTTCGCCTCATGGGACCGCTCAGCGCAAGCCGAATTTGTGCTCATTACACGAGCAAGCATTGAGCGAGCACTCAAGCTCCTGGTCGACCCAACAGCTTACATAACCTTATTACGCTGTGTATTGATTGCCATTGGCGACGGTTATCCGCGACAAAGTTGGACGCATTGCCCCTGGGAACTACCGTCCGTGTGTGTATTTAGAAGACAAAAATGCTCGCTTTCCATATTGCAAATAATATCATTTTCTAATAATCGAGCTAATCCAGTCATTCATTACGAAAGAAAGAAAAGCGGAAAATAGCTTTCATTTGAATAATTTGTTATTGGCAGTGGCGGCACCAGGATATTTAGGACGGGGGGCTGAAAGACGCTGAGGCTTGGCGAAATATAACGAACCACACTCGAAATAATCATGCTCAGAATATTTGGGGGACTCAGTGGCGACTCAGCACATTTGGGGGACTTCAGCCTCTCAAGCTCACCCTGGCGCTGCCATTGGCCCTTGGGGATGATGAATGATTAATATCGTGCATTATGGGTGAACAAATATGCGATAATATGCTTACAGAAAAACTTGTGGCGGGCAAATTTGACAATAACATTCACTAGAGGATCAGAGCAGCCCAAGAAAACAAGATTTGGGGAATTACGCCATTATTTGATTTCCCCGAAGATTCACTAGATGTATTAATAAGCCACCGTTTCTCCGAGCTGAAAGTAAGAATACATGTCAGCATAAATGGTGAAGACAAATGAAAGTGTTTGGAGGAAATTATGTCCTCAAACAGGCAGCAATTTCATTTAGATGTGCAGTTTTAGGTTGCATTTTTGGTTAATTCTGAAAAGCAACGGAAGTCGATTGTGAAGACAGGTTTCAATTGGGTTTTCTTGGTCGCGGTGATCAGCAAATAGTGAGAACATAACACAGAACGAGACAGATAACAATTGCAAACCCGTCAATACAATCGAATTTCTCAAAAACGAGAGAAATAGTGTATTGAAAAAACAAAATGTGCTCCCAATTCGATGTCCTTTCTCATTCCGGCCTGATATAATATTATCTGAAAAATATGTTAAAAGGACAACATTCTTTTATTAGTTCATTCCCCTTGGATATCGCACGAAGGAAAAAAGGAAAACGCAGAACAGAAAAAGAAGTTCTTATAAGTCGCCTCTTGCACGACACGCAGCGGATACGTCGGTAGTATATATCCCATCTACCGCAGGGATAACTGAGCAACATTCTATGCTCGTAACTCCATAAAAATCAGCTTGTAGAATATACTTGTAGCATTTCGACTGTTCAGAGCTCTTGTGTTCAATAATTCTGTAAAAATACTAGTAAAATTCTCGACAAATCCGATGAGACCAAGCACTTAGTATTAGTGGACACACATCGAGCACTGGCAAAACCAAGTCACAAACAGAATTCGTGCATACAGGCACGTAGCACTGATTCTGCACGCGGGAAGTGTAGATGCTTTCAGTTGGTGTGCACAAGATTCAATAGAAAAATATCATGTTGCTCATGTGTATACAGAGCCGTTGCAAGAAATTATTGGCCCCCCCCCGAAGGCAACACTTGGGGCCCCCATTGTGAATATTGAATGCATTTATTAGACATAATCACATAATACGTGAAGCAAAGGGGCCCCTCAACATTCGGGGGCCCCCCCGGCCGGGGGGTACGGGGGGCGGTTGCTACGGCTCTGTGTGTATATCATGCGTATTGTGCTTTTATGAATTGTCCGAAGATGGAGTCAGCAAACTCCGAAACGTTACATAATATAGGAACGCTTTTGAAGTGTTTGAGTCAAAGCGACCAGAAACTGGCAAGAGATTTAGAATCCACGAGGAAAAATATTGCAAAATGCGACATTGCAATATAATTTAATCTCGTTTGTAAGCGCGAAAATCAATAGAAAAAGTGTAGGTTTCCAACTGCGGTCGCTTGTGAAAAAGCCAGCTGGAAAAGCATGCGTTCATCAGGCAAAATAAATTTCATTGCCGAAATGGTGGCGAAAAACGTGTCAATTTGGTAAAGTCTCATTCATGGGCCTACTTTGTTGATAATGTCTAAAGTGGGAGCGGCAACTACTGACTGCCATGGTTTTTATACGAAGCACCGATCATGGTGGAAGGGCGGAAATTTTGTCTCGTGACATTATATATGCACCGCCATCGAAATGAACAACAAAAACTGTGATATATTTTTGCAAAACGGATCAAAGTTCCGGCGTTATAGGATTATTACAAGCAATACCAGCAAATATAATATTAGGCAAAAAAGACACAAATGCATCAAAACAGAAAAAGGGAGGAGAATGTTTCTTCCAGAAGCAATGTTCACACAAATTCGAGACATTTAACATCTTCCATATGGCACCATTCATTTGGAACAAGACTATTAGTACAAATATAACAAATTTACACGACCGGCCCAGCAAAAAACATCAATTCAAAATAACTATTAAAAACTACTACTTGATTCATTTTGATAGTAATGCGTATGTGATTGATGTTGTGCATTGCTAGACTGAATCGTGTATCGTGCATAATACTCATGTCATATTTGCGTGGGCTGTGGAGTCAACATGTGAGACAGGACTGCAGTCCTTACGATGCTGAATCCACTACAAATGTTCAGCTATTATAAATACCTTTTTATGTTGTTTCCTGTGCTATTATGTATATGGTGTACACATGTATTTTCATGTCTGGCAAATATATTTTTGAGCGGAAAAAATTGAGCAGTAGAAGGCATTTAACAAAAAATATCGACATAAATGTTGAAATGATGAAATCAAATTATCACAGTGTTTCTTTCATCCGCCTAAAACATAACACGGTAAACACTGATAAATCTCTGACAGCCAAATAACACCTGAAATATACGGAAATACCCACTTACATAGCCTAATTGAACACATTTTGAAATGCATAATGATTTGAATTCAACTGCGTGTATATTCTCATTGAATTTGCAATGACACCACTGTAAGGACACCGCTGCAATGGGACCACTGCAATGATACCACTGCAATGGGACCGCTGCAATGGGACCACTGAAACGGCCAACCAAGCGTACACTGAAAATACGTTGCTGTACACATACAAACCATAAAAGAAGGAATGCATAACAGACAATGTGAGTAATGGAGTGTCAACTAGCATTTCCTGCACTTGGCAAAAGCTTCCGCACTCCCGTGGGAACAAAGCCCTGTGCAGTGGCGTCACCAGGAGTGTTCCTGTTGGGGTGAAGGGATGGGGATGGAGAAGGAAAAAGTTGCGGGGGTTTGGCGAAACATACCCGAACTGTACTCGAAATGTTCATGGTAAGGTATTTATTTTTTTGGGGTTAAGGTGCTTGGTATATTATTGTGGGCTTCAGCCTTCAATGCCCCCTTAGCGCCGTCACTGGCCCTGTGCCTGGAGCGCACTGTGCCTGGAAGAACGGCTAAGATAAGATACGCCCAAATAGACGAGAACTAGCCCACTTGGAACCGTTTTGTCAAAGCCCAAGTATTGCCCAATCAAACGTATAGATCTGGGTTATCGTCACAATTATTATAACACTTTATAAGTGATTGAGCATTGGTTTTAGGACATCACATAAGGCGATAAAGCGAAATAATTTGGAGAATTATTGCGACAAAAGTGAATGAGAAATTATTGGTGCAAATGAAGATATTTTCCTGCAAAATAATTTCCAGCAGCAGACAGAGATATACGAGCTACGTACGTGTACTCGTATTTCGAAATTATTTGTTGATTAGATTCGACTGTTAACGAAAAGTTAACCTCGAATAGGCAATCCCAAAATAAATGAAGTCCCTGGTCAACTTCAGTAGGACTCAGTACAAAATCTTTCATCTGCAGATCGACTAGAGATCAGAATGCCACGATGATTTCGCTACCGGAAACGGAACATTTGAAATTGCCTATTTCGCTCGGCGTAGTCGTGTAACTAGGATGCGTGGGCGTAGAATTCAGCAGCGAACGCACACAAAGCTTTTTCTGTGTTCATAACTGCTCGCGCCTAGATCAAACTCTTATGTGTCGACAGGTAATTAAGCCCGTTAATTGCAGGTAGAGCAGAGGAACAGGCTGTGTCTGCTCTAACTTGCCAGCTTGTTGTGAGAAAATGCTACGTCTGAGATATTTACATCTGTAGATAAACCGAATACAGTGGGCCCTCCAGATAGCACACAACTATTGCACTTTACAAACTGTCAACATATATTAATTTAGTTCATACAATTGAATATATACTGTAAGACGTCTATTTGAGCGGCATACCGTTCAATTTTTCAAACCTTCCCTCGTAGTGCCGTTCAATTAGAGGATGTCGCTCTATTTTTCCACTAGCTGGTGACAATTTTGAGATGATCTGGAAGGGATCGAGAAGCTATTTGGAGGTTACCGCTACAGGGGTCCCCGCAATTCGACGGGGATGCAGCGGTCTATCATTGGTCGAACATGCGTTTGGTCGAATCGTGAAACTGTTTTTCCCATAGGAATACATTGTAATTAAGGGGGATAGGGACCAACCTCCAGCCCAGACCCCCCAAAATATCACTAAAAATAGCGCTGCTTGCCCCCTGAATCAGTGGAACCAGCCCCTGCTCGTCGTGAATGTTTCTTGGAGGATGTTGTTGCCTGTAAGTGTTCCCACGGTGACAAGGCACATTATCGCACAAGTCCCAGACTAATGGACATCTTGCGTTGTGTCCTGACCTAAAATGTACATTTTCTCACCACTGTAAACGAAGTTCTTAAATTATGGTTCAAGTTCGAGGACTGAATCAGTGTGCCCCAGCACCTTGTTATAATATTATGTGGTCAGCGTTTGGGTGTAGCTCTTCATGCTTCGCCAAACCCCCTCAACTTTTTCCTTAGCTCCCCTCAGCCCCCAATCGAAAAAATCCTGGCGCCGCCACTGCACGAAGATGATAAAATAATATCTACACACAACTATTGCACTTTACAAACTGTCAACATATATTAATTTAGTTCATACAATTGAATATATAAGACGTCTATATGAGCGGCGTGCTGTTCAAAATTGCAAACCTTCCCCCGTAGTGTCGTTCTATTAGAGCAGTGGTTCCCAACCTTTTTCAGCTTGTTACCCAATTTAGCATTCCATATTAAGCATGTTACCCCTTTGTTAGTGTACATGTTACTGTAAGCATTCACACACACACGCACGCGTGCACACACAACTATATATAACACGCCATATGAGCAATACAATATCCAAACAATGGTAATCAATAGACATAATATGCTAAGTTAACATTAATCCCAATACAAGGTACCGCAATGTTTTCTTGAATTTCAGAATTCTTAACATTTTCCTGACACCCCTACATTACCCCCGAACAATTGCTAAATTACCCCCAGGGGGTAATTTACCCCCAGGTTGGGAACCACTGAATTAGAGGATGTCGCTCTATTTTTCGACTAGCTGGTGACAATTTTGAGCTGATACGGTATATGTTATGGATTAAAAAATAATCATGTAAAGTATGCATATTTTTAACAAAATGCACAATTACAGGGTGATAACTGGTAACTAACAATATATTCCCTATTGAAAATCAGTCAGTCATAGCCATTGTTAAATAGGAATAATTCATCAAATTAGAGGGTGCTGTTCCATTTTTGAATTATTTTACTATTTTTCAATCTATTTCCCCCAGAGGTTCCATTCAATTAGAATAGAGGTTTTACGGTATATACATATACTCTGTATGTTTTCTATTGTAAACCATTTTATTGAACTTAGACCACCTCCGAGTATATGTGTCCGAGGTTGAGGCACCCCTAAACCTCCAACACCCGGCAGCTAAACATTCACAATACAAATCGAACCAGCTCCGAAATATCAAAATATCATAATTAACTGTGTTATCATAATTACTTGCTCTAAAGCACTCCAACAAACATGTCTTCTTTGTTCCACCAAGTGAATTGAGATTAATGATCGCTATAATGTTGAGTTGCGTTTTGTCCGCTGTGTGCTCCACCAATTTGTCCAATTTACTGTAATGTGCTGCCTGGTGGAACGGAATAGAAGTGCATCTTGGCATTAGGCAGTGATGACATTCGAAATCGAATTCGCTAGTTTCCACTCGGACAATATTGATCCAACAGAAATATAGCAGCAAAATTTAGTTTGAAATTGTGCGAATATAAAAAATGCATAATAATTCATATTATAATATGATTTATCAACAAAAACTTTTCGGCAAAAGTAAGTTAATAAATAGATATAATTATTTTTGATTGCCTTAAATCAGATGTCATTCGGTAAATAATATTCGTATACAGATATAATATTTTCTCGTAGACTTGAAAGCAACGAAAACAAATAGACAATTCCAGCCTCACGTTGTTAGTTAATGGAAGTGCTTCGTGACATTAACAACTAGCGCAAGAGCAAAAACTTCGCTCAATAAGTACACACACACACACACATACACATATGCGTGCCGCTGGCTATCGAGACCACCGGCGTGATGGGGGCGTCCCTGGACGACTTCGTCAAACTCCTGGGCGGAAGAATAAGTGAGCGTTCAGGGGAGCCGCGAGAGACGGCCTGGCTTCGGCAGCGAATTAGCCTGGCCGTCACTTGTGACATCGCCGCCTCCATAGAATTGTAGAGTTGTGAATATGTGTACACGTTTGTAAATATATTTGTTTGTGCACACACAAAAAACAAAACACACACATTGGTGTGCATCATATGCTGTCAAAGCAATGCTGGAACGTGTTTGAGAAAATAAGCACAACACAAAATTGAAACACAAACAAAACAAAACAAAATTATCACAAAAACAAAAATCCATTTACAAAACGTGAACCGATCCGTTAGACGTTGCATCAGGATCATTACATGTCACAAAGACTGCTTGTGGAGTGGCAGACAAAAAAAAGTATGCAATTGGTGTGCTGTTTATGTACATATCTGATATACAATCTTTTGAACTCGTTTGTCTTGAAACGAATCGACAGGCAATCTTGGACAAACGGTCGTAAAATCGAAAAGTTTGAAAACGACAGTAACAAACGTAGCTGTAGACACTACCACAATTGAACTTGACCTACGTATCTTCCCCTCGGCAGGGATGAGTAAGATTGAGGCGTTTCTCTCATCCCCTGCAATAAATGCTGACGAATTCATTCTTAACCCTGCGGTCAGGGGATAAGAATACTGCCGCCGTACCCACTGCGTGTCGTGTAAGAGGCGACTAAAAGCGGACCCTCTGCTTCTTCCCTCCCTGTACTGCCATACCAAGGGAGGAGTGATAATTCAGTAGAGTTGGTGCCCGCTTGGATTAATGCAGCTGTCTTCTGTCCTATCCCTTCTAGCCGAAATAAAACTCTTTCTTGCCAATGCTGACAAACTGTCTTACCTATTTGCGGCACATCGTAGGGCCGGCGCTTGTTGGGCCTTGTTGTGCGTACAAACATCGTCTGCCCGGTGGCCATACGTGGGACGGCCTGTGCGGCGGCATGCGGCGGCGGCGACTCGCCAGCCATCCACTGCCATCGGGCCGCCGAATTCGCCAGCGGAGGACGCGCGGCCGGTCGACGGACATCACTTGCCGGAGCGTCAAAGACGAGCAGCTGCGGAGACGACCGGGCCACCGTGAAGCCGCTCGTCGCCAACACAGCCGCCAGCAGTGAGATGAGCAATACAGACGACGGCAGCCTGCGGACGGGCCCGCGGCGCTCTGAAGACGCGTGCCGACACATTCGGCGAACGCTGGTGTGAAAATGCAACCGCCTCCAACGCGCCGACACAAACGCAACACACACACACACACGGATAGACAGGTGAGGTGGCAGCATCGACGGGGGCAGCACGACGTGCCCGACGATCACGCCCGGTGGACATCGTCGAAGCCGACGATGACACGCTTGGAAGCGGCGCACTCGCAGCCACGAGCGCGTCGAAATAGCGGCGACTGTTGATGGTAGACGAGACGACGAATTGGTGTGGGCAGCGTAGATGAGATGCTAATTGGCCGCGCGCTATGCTGATAAGTACACAAGCATGGGCGTACATCCTGAGGATATGGGGGATGTATAAACCCCCGGCAAATTGGCTGGGGGATCGACATGAAATTTTCGCCCCCATAATTCTGCTGAGTTCAGTTCATTGGGTATTTGTGGACGGAGTGACTTTATGGAGTGTTATCGGTTGATAATTTAATATATATTGTTATATATTTATTACTTTCTTTTCCAACTTATTTTCTAGAATTTGTTTTCGAACTCTCACTCTCTCTGAATCTTTTGGGCGCTTCCGGTACATGGGGCCACCGTAGGGTGGCAATAGTTCTACTGCACTCTTCCCATGCTACTGGATTTGCCTGTAATTCATAATAATACTAATAATATAGCATATTGTCATCGAAATCAGCATAGTAAAGAAGTAACAATACACGACAAACGTGTGTATGTAATTATATGTAATATACTTTTCATTGAGGTATGTGTGTTGTAATTGACTAGGCCTATAATGGTTAAGGATTTCATGCAATTGGCCAACTGAGTCAACTTTGAACACACTAATGCATGATGGCTGTCATCCCCCCGAGCCTAGACACAAATATACTCCCTCGCACGCGGGCGATGACATATTCAAATTTTGAATTGAGACAAATCGAGAAATAGACAAGCATGAAGACAAAACGGACAGCGAAGGCGGTGAATACGTGGAAACAAAGCGAGTAGCGTGCGTGTGGAGTAACGTTTATAACGATTCAAGTACGGTAAAATATAGGACAAACGAATTTCAAAAATGATAACCGATATTATAAATATATTTTTAAATATTCATCGACATATTTTTCAAGTATATTATTCATATTATTATTAGTCATAAAAATATTTAATAATATCTATAATATTACGATTTATTAAGATATTGTTCAGGTGCTCAACGTGTCAATTTGTTTGGTGTTTTTTCAATTGAACAGCACATTATGTTTTCATTATAATAACATACAAACAAAGTAGAAAGAAAAATAAAATGAGTACAAATGACAAAATTATTACTTCATTACTGCATAATTGATTTACTATGGTTCTAATAAATTCCATGAATTCCAAAAATTCAGGCACATTTCTACCGTAAGCAGTGGACTAGAAAATATCGCAATCACCGCGATAAATCATAAACACATAGAAATATCAAAACGGCTACGTCCAACTGCGCGACCTAACGCGTCTTTCAAGAGTTTATATGAATGTACAGTGGCGTGCGTAGGAGGGGGCCAGCACAAGAACGGCTGAAGACATTGAATTATCATTATATCCAAGTCGCATTTCTCCATATAATGCCTCATTGTTGTTGGTGTAATCTCAAATAAGTAAGACCTGAATGAAGGCAAGATTGATTGAAAGTAATGATCTCATCCTATTAGGTGACTGGAAGCATGCACTGTTATAAGAGGCTCGTCTTTTCAGCTATATCAACATATGCACTTGCTAATTCCCTTATAGTCGTGTTGAAGCGTAGTGTCTTGCGGCTAAATGACTCTCAAGCATACACGACGGGGGTGGAAGATATACTAGCCACGCCACTGGCCATACAGAACTATTCTTGCGCAAATATGAAGCGATATGAACCAGTTGAGCTCAGCTACTGAACTGAACTGAACTGTGCCATCAAAAGGCCGCGGTTATCTCGCTTTGTGGCATTATAATCAACAGAGATTGTTTACAAAGCCAAAGCACGACCGTGGAGTTTGTAAGGTAAACAGCGCCTATGCAAGCAAGCACGGGAAAGTATCATCGAAAATATGCAGTGACTCAACCGCCTCCCTTGTGGGACCAAGAAAGACCATTTTCAAGCAATCTTTTGATGCGTATTAATTTCAGCTGATGTAGTAGTTACAAAAGCCGTGTCTTAGTGCAAACACGACGAAAAAACGTCTCAGATGTGTGCACTGGCGTATAATTGACAAATACACTTGATGACAAATATACTTTGCGCTGCAAAATATCTGAAAAGCGAATAATGATAAAGTGACTTTTGCAATTATAAACATTTCTTCATTTGGGTGTGGAAAGGCTTAACGGATTGTTCTTAGCTGACAATGACATTACGCGCCGAAGCATAAATGCAAATCATTGTCTGTCTATAAGTGTTTGTATCCCACAGTTTATAACATCAACTACATTTTTCAATTGCATTCAATGCTCACATTAAAGGCTATAGCCTTTAATGCATTAATAATAGATCAATAGCTATTTATCTAGCGAATACAAATTTAACAACTGGTTAAGGTTTAGACAAATTTGCTTGACAATTTTTGGTGAATCGCGCTATTTGAGCACCAAGTTTCAGTCGATAATGTTGTTAACTCGTTTTATGTTCTTCATAGCTTGAACACAACAATACAACACAAACACAGTACAATATACTCTTTATAAATTTCGTCACAGACACCTTAGGAACAATTGGTAGAAGTGTAATTCTACAAATACGTATAACACTATCGCTCAGCTCACTAGCAAACACTAAATATATAAGCAGCAAATTCAGCCTTGGTACACACGCATATATGGAATGAATATCGGAATGAACGTATACAACCCAACAGCGCTTGGGTTGGTGATTTCAACAATGACAAACCATCTATACAAGCATATATAAACAGGCAAACAGATCACATACTGTAGACTAACCGGAATATTCAAGAAACTACACTTGGCAAGCCATAAACGGCAAAAAACTCACACAAATACTCGATCACATATTCCCATCACTCAATGACAATCAAGTTCACGTATACACGCACAGGCAAACGTTCACCCTCCTAATACAATGTAAATACCCGCAACATAACTCGCTTTTCTCTTTCAGGACTAGAAACCGACCACTGCCGAAAACGCTTGACTTTCATATCGTCACCATGTCACCTGTCGCCTAAGGCACAACAATCGCAACACAAAAACCGACCAAAGAAAATACACACACTCACACATACACACACATATGTACGCTTTCTGAGAGCTTAAAAAACCACGCAGAGGGAAGCGGAAATACAAGACAACAACGCAATTGTATGCATATTAGGATCGACAGAGAAATCGCCCATTTCGGCCAATGACCACAAACTTGAGAGCGAAAAATGTCACCCAACCGAACAAGCTAGGGTCGAAGTAAAGAGCATAGAATGTACAGCAAAAGGACGGATATAATACTGAGATCAATAGCTAGCACAATAATAGCCGGACATCACAAGATCATTCAGATCGAAAAAAGCAAGCAACACGCAGTCAAAAACCTCCTTGCAAACGTACAATACTTTACGTTCACAGTAATACAATTGGACAATAAGCACATTTGGCATCAATCAACTTCGAGAATATAGAGAGAGGTGTATAATATCGAACATTCACACCAACCGTCATATGCAAATAGCCATATTATCGGTAACTTATAACGCATATCTCTATAACCTACCACTCTATCTAGCCAGACTTTTGAAAAGCACATACACACATCATATGCTGTGACCAGCCGAAACTTACTCAGCGGCGTTACAAGACACACATATACGTGTGTGTGTGTCTGTGTGTTGGTGTGTGTCTGTGTGTTGGTGTGTGTCTGTGTCAAAATGTGTATATGTAAGTGTATATATATGTATAAGTAAGTGCATATGTAAATGTGTAAATGTGTGTGTGTGTGTGTGTGTGTGTGTGTGTTTGTCTGTTTGTGTGTAAATGTATGTGTGTGTGTTTAAGTGTGTGTATGTTTGCATGTGTGCTTCTGTGTGTGTGTGTGTGTGTGTGTGTGTGTGTGTGTGTGTGTGTGTGTGTGTGTGTGTGTGTGTGAGTGTGTGTGTGTGTCTGTATGCTTGTGTGTGTGTGTGTCTGTATGCTTGTGTGTATATGTGTGTTTCTGTGTTTGTGCGTGCATTTGAGCGGCGGCACGACAGGTCGTCGATTACGACGAAGCGACGCTCGTCGAAGTCGACTTGTTGCGACCGCGCAGCGAGTTCTTGCGCAGCCGACGACGCGCCAGCAGCGATTGTGTGACAGGACCGACGGTGGGCTGCACGCCGGTGCGTGAAGTAACTGCCCGGTAGGTGGCGTTGATGGCCGTCTGTCATAGTAGACACAGCACGAGCGTTGTCAGAAACACATGTGCCAAGGGTTTTGTGTATCAAAGCGGCATCATAATGTAACGATACGAATACACACGCGCATGTAGATATTCTCCACATAGGCGGACAATAGGAATATAGATGCTCCGCCCCAAAAAAAGTCAGGAGTCTCCCCTAAGCCCCCCAAAAAATCATGATCATAAACATTACGAGTGTAGTTCATGTTCATCATGTTTTGCCAAGCCCATACATCATTTTCCTTAGCCCTCTCCTCCACACGGGAAAAATCCTGGCGTCGCCACTGCAGTATAGTACAGAAGGACATTAAATAAAGTGAAAATACTGTGAAGTGAAAATAGAGAAACAAGTGAAATAAAAATAAAAATAATGACCAATAAATGAAAATAGTAAGATGCACACAAATGCGCATTTGTTTATTATTATTATTCAGTAATTATTTACCAACTACAATCCACAACACTGATCATGTATAACAGTCGTAGATATCTTCAGACGCAGTCTTATATAAATCTTTTACGTGGTGTTCTATAATACTTTTCCATAACAAATGGATTGTTATGTACCAAAGTGTGGAACAATAGTTATACCGTATGTAAGTTCACACATACACAAACACACAGATTCAAACACAATATGAGGTAAGTTGTAATTTGTGAATGCTCGAACTTCACCAAAGCCAAATTTAACATATTTTACAAGTGATTTAACCGGCTATGACTTATCCACAGAATCGGAGTAATGCAGATTCATGGTAAGTGGAGCGATGAGAAACGCAGGAAGGAATGTGTATAGTTTATTGTACTGGGAAAGTGAGGATATACTCATACTCGTTACCTGAAGACAACGACGTTTATCAATTACATGCCATCTGCCTGTCGATGACATCAAAGTTTTTTAAAGCATTCAACATTGAAAAATCTGTCATTCAAAATGCTATTTATTAAATCACATATTTATTTATTGTTGATTGTTATTTATTAAGGAGTCTAAACGGAGTGACATTCTGGAGCATTATCGGATATATTGTTTATTGTTATTCATTTTGTTTTCTAACTCTCTTTCTCTCTAGAATTATTTACTTTTTGATATATCTATATCTCTACATTTTGTTGGTATTTCCGGTACATGGGGCCACCGCAGGGTGGTACTCGTAATAGTGCCTGCACTCTTTTCATGCTACTGGATTTGCCTGTAATCAATACTAATAATAGTAATCTTGCAAAGATATTGCTAAATTATAATGAAATGTAAAAAAAAGGTATATGTGAGTTGGTCCAATTATCAACGTCCTACACACACACGCACACACACACACCCAGACACACACACACACCCAGACACACACACACACACAGACACAC
>OU696574.1:8888586-8908586 GCA_916048095.2 Sacculina carcini | reverse complement strand
ACTGCTTACATTGACAAAATTTACGAAACAGACGTTTCGAATACCAAAGATAAACATTGTGAAGTTAACTGTGACTTAACACAAATAACACATCGAAATGAGTTCAAATATCGCAGACTCGAGATATATCAGCGATAAATAGGCACCAGAGGCCGGTGATAAACCAGAAGGCATTCCAGAAATGTTTCCGAATTGCATATTGCACGAGCTATGCATGATACGCAATATGACAGAGTAATTTACCGGCATGACATAATGCATAACACATAAATTCACCAGCTAGTACATTGACTGAAGAAATAATAACCTTAACACACGCAAACCTAGCTAGTGGATGTACTGGTGCATCTACACATCTAGCAGAACACTCCCGAATACTCAGCTCGATATGCGATATGCAAATTTAAACCACAAACTTAACGGACAACTTCACGCAAGATGTTTTTTGTGAAAAAACCAAAATGCAGGATTTAGAAAAAAAGAAAGAACAGTGTTGATCTTATTCAGTGTCTGGAAGATATAAGGAATTTGGTTCAAAAGAACACAAATAAATAACAACATAAAAATAAATACAGGAACCTAGACGCAATAGCATTGCTCATAATGTATATGATTTTTTCTCTCAAAATAAAAACAACATACATATTTGTTAGGAAAACAAATTGACTATCAAAAATGTCCTTGTACGATGCAATGCTCTTGAATTCTCCCACACAGAGGTGCGCCACTGTTTTATCAACACAAATATAATGACGGTGAGATTACAGACACATACATCTCGGTTATGAAGACTAATGAGTGTTTGGAGTGTCATCGTGTGTATGTGTGTGTGTATGTGTGTGTATGTGTGTGTGTGTGTGTGTGTGTGTGTATGATATTACTGGGTCGCACTATGAGATGCATCCCACAGGTGATCATTATGTGCTTGCACGTAGCAATGCCGCTGACGTGAGCGAATACGTTATTCACTCCAGCAAAAACTGACAATATCAATACGTAGACCTAAACGTGCATAATAAAACGAATAATCATTTCTCTCTACATCATTTGGGCGCTTCCTGTACATGGGGCCATCGCAGGGTGGTGATAGTTCCTGCACTCATCCCATGCCACCAAATTTGCCTGCTATTAATAATAATCATAATAAAACGTAATGAACGTAATAACTAAAACGTATTAATAGATTATAACGTAAATATTACGAAAAGATAAAATAAATATACTAAAAAGACTAAGAGAAAATTGATGGCCACTCCTGCCTGTTTCAAGGAAAAACATTACCGCATACTTAAATTTATATAATAATTATTTTTAGCTATTTTAATTGCATGCATCAAACAGGAAGATTCAGCGGAAATTGGCTGCAATTATTCAAGCAGTATCACATCAAATCTCTTCGAATTCACACCGAGTTCTGAGCGATCATAGCGAAATGCTTATAGCAACTCAATGGGATGGTAGTATAGCTATGATACAGTGGTTCTCAAATCTCAAATGTCTCAAATGAAGTGACTCAAGTCCAGATCTGGACAAGACGTAGCTACCAATTCCGAACGTTTTCATTCAAACCAACACGAGACTCGTACACATGAAATTTGTTGGACACCGTGGTGCAGTGGTAGCACACCCGCCTCACAAGCGGGTGGTCTGTGGTTCGACACCCGGCGGAGGAGGATTTCGTTGGGCGAATCATATAATCCAACAGATCCTTTCCACCCAGCAGTCAATGAAACCAGATATCAGTCATGTGTTGTGACATGCATTCTGGGGAGGCGACCCTCTCTAGCACGTCTTCCGTCCTTGTGGCGCCATAGCGTGGATGGGGTCGGTTCTGCGGCACGGAACACACCTGTGTGTGTTCATAAGCTTGGCTTCTTCCCGTGTCGCAGCTGTCATTTGAAGCATTTAAGCCTTAACATTCAAAACAGCATGGAGAAATAATTGAGTGCACAAGTGTCGAAATTGGGACAAACACTGTGTCGGGAAAAACGGGACCTCCAAAATATGTACTCACGTAGTTTTACTTGCATAGTTATATGGCATAGAAAATGAGCCATGCTCTAAGTATTGCGTCACCATAAGCTTGTAGTGATTCTGTGATTTCAGTGGCACATATGAATGAATGGAAAAATGTTTAGCTAAACAACTTCTACCATTCAATCCTGATTGCTCCTCGATTGTCGCAGCTTGCACGAAAACAACAGACGGCGGATTACTGTTGCCCTGCAGCTATTTTGACAATAATATCAAGCGTTTCCCAAGTCACACCAGCCATACGCACTGACAATGACCAAGTACGTTGATTTGATAGCTGCGGAAGAGCTATTCTAGGATCTGGAATAACACAGCCCTAGAAGCGCACACTCCTAAGGGAATCAAGCACCACACACACCGCTCCACCGGCTCGAATTCGTCCAATTTACCAAGTCCACGCGTATAGAAACAACATCGCGGAGTAGCAACGCACACACACATAAATATTCCCAAACACGCACATAGATACACACGCTGCAAGCGACAGACCGACCACACATTAGCCGCTGGAATAGCAAGACGATTCCGGAGGGATGCAACAGCACTTTCATGCAGTTGACGAGACTAATGATAACTGGGCTCCATATTCGAGTTAGCATGCTCATACACATACACACACACAGGCAAATATACAAACCCTACGCAGACAAATATGATGAGGAGCTGGCGATGAGGACAACAACCGTGCTCAACCCAAGTCAAATCCCAGATGTAATTAAACGTGGGACGCCACTACCAGGTGTTGCAGTGACAACGTGTCGGTCTTGTAATCAAAATGTCGGCGGATCGAATCCATTTGGACTTGTGAATATAAGCTGATGTTGGGTGGTGGTGGTGGCGGCTGTGGAGGGGTGCCAGAGCGGAGAGTTGGATTCTACTGGCTGAGGTTCTGAAGAAGAGTTCTGGAGTGGAGTACTCGGATATCACCTTTAGTGGAAACTGGAACTAAATACATACGCACGGGAACTAAATTCATTCATGCTCAATCATCCATAACGCGATCAACATTTTACAACACGATTTACAATTAACAACGCGATTTTGTGGAGTCCGTGGTGTAGTGGTTAGCACACCCGCCTCTCAAGCGAGAGGCCCGCCGTTCGAAACCCGGAGCAGAACTTCTTGGGCGAATTCAATAATCCAACAGCACCTATCCACCCAGCAGTAAATGGGCACCAGATATCAGTCATAGGTTGTGCCATGCATTCTGGGGAGGTGGCCTTTTCTAGTAGGTATTTCGTCCTTGTGGCGCCATAGCGTGGAGAGGGTCGGTTCTGCGGTGGCAGCGAGCTGCACGGGGTACACCTGTGTATTCATAAGCTTCGGCTTCTTTCCGTATAGCAGCTGCCACTTAGGCCTTTAACCTTTAACATGTGCTATAAGAAAGCACACTCAACTACACACACAAGCACATTCATAACTCAATACACCCACCCTTGAAGTTCAAAAGACAGGGAAGTTGAAACTGCATATTACATTGCCGTAGAAAGTTCATATTTGATGCTTTACATCATAAAGCACACACATAACTCACAACCATACACGCACACGCACACACACATTACAAGTACGTACATAACACACAAGTATATTTCATCAGACAAATGTGTGGTAACCACAACAGCTCATGTGTATATAATGACAGCTATTGAGTATATAATAAGTTTCTCCACTCCATATGTGACTGTTTCTTATATGATACTTGCTCATTGCTCATTTATTTGTTTAATTGTCTTGTTTGTGCCCATGCTATTTTGTGTTTTGGAATAGTTTCTTAATGTTCACACTCGTGCACTTTTAAACCTGGTTCTGCGTGCGCATTTCTACTGGTTATTATTTTACTCCACTTAATCTGTATCACATCGCGCTTTTGTCATTGAAATGCGCTATAGCAAATATATGTTGTTGTTGTTGTTGTTGCTGGTCTCCACTGAACAAATGTAGATACCTCGCTGGTTGAATACTCAATACTTAATGATTTACAGTGCTACGAGATACTACTAACTCGCTCCAGGCACTGGTAGAACTTGACATTGGAGAAAATTTAAACGAGACTCTAGTTTTGAATTTCAGCAACGCTTTCTTCGGGATCCATGAGGTTACGCTCCATATACCTTTGGTCCTGCTTCAGTCCCGGTCCCCTAGGTTAGATTGGTTTAGGTTAGGTTAGGTTCGGCCGGTTAGGAAGGACGAAGAGAACGAGCACTGAACCAAACGTGCCTGGGGCGCAATATCCTTAGCAATGTTCTTCAACAAAACGCGGACCTACTACCCTTTTGGCCAAGTGTTGAAGGTGCCAATTTATACAGACGCTCTCACACTCATCCTCGCTACGCACCCTCACACTCTTTCTGCGCGATATGGTCAGCTCACCCTGATCAAATGCGAATCTTGATGGTCGGCAGAGCGCGGCGCCACGCAGGGCAGCTGCTGTCGGTTGACGATCCATTCGTGTCGCAACACATCGGCCGCTGAGATGCGGCACGCCCTGTCAACGTGCAGCATACGACTCACCAGATCCTGACGGTCAAACACACACACACACACACATACACACACGCACATGGGCCTAGCTAGACTATCTGCTGCTCGGAGCGGTATTTTTGGCGCCCCCCACCATACATGCTTGAGAGTCACATAGCCGTGAGAGACTGTGCGTATAAACACGACCGTAATAGGGAATTAGCAAGTGCATATGTCAATATAGCTGAAAAGACGAGCCCCTTGTAATGGTGCATGCTTCCAGTGACATAATCGGAGGTCATTGTTTTCAATCGATATTGCCTTCACTAAGCTATTGAGAAATATGTTGAGAAATGTGATTCATATATAGCGATTATTCACTGTCTTAAGCAGCTATCTTGTGTCTTGTGCCGCCCGTCCAGTTCCCCTGCGCTACGTCACTCCTCATAAGTTTACACACACACACACACACACACACACACACACACACACATGGGAGTAGGTTTGTGTGCAGACACGGCAGGATGCGATCATTAAGTAATATTCAGAAAAAAATTGCGGAGTTGGTAAGTGCAGTGGTGCTCAACCATATTTGGTGAATTTCCTAGTTCTACTCATATCGCTAACAAAAGTAGAGTACATAAATCATCACAGACAAGACATATCACTATCATCCATAAGCATCGTTCAGCAGGTATCAACATGCATTGTCTATTACGGTTATTGGAAAAAGTTGACCGTTTGTTCAGTAGAATGATTGTGAGTTATAATTGAAACTCCTGGACAGTATATGTATCCCTTATATCCCTGGGAGCTGGGATATGGGAGATCACACACACACACACACACACACACACACACACACACACACACGCAAAAAGACAGGGCAATGATGACCAGTAGGCGTGCATGTGTACACGCCAAGCCATTCATCAATGCCTAAATGCCAGGGTTCAATTACGCCTGACGTTCATGTTTGATGCCCGAAGGATGTCTTGAAGACACATACGTACGCAGACGAGGGGACGAGCTCAAAAACCTTCCGCGCTTTCACAGGGAATGTATAAAGAATAGACAAAACATGAAGAGCACCGCTTGAACTGCCTTCCAATTGAACTTGGAGTCAAGTCCATAAAATACAAGACAACACATAAAACAGTGACATTAATTTCATCAATTGGAGACCGGTAGCTCCAAAACGTTACAAAGTATAGGCCGAAAAATAATAGGCCATTGAAAAGCATAAGCGCAAGTGACCAAAAACTTGAGTGTTTATCTCAGATATATCATACATCTAGATGTAAATTTGTCAGAAATTGTAAGGTCCTTGTTTGCACCATCACGGGCTAACTATACATGACTGACAGCGAACCCAATATGTTGACTTCTACCAGGATACCTAAACTAATCAGGTATCAGTATTGTTTGAGCATCATTAGAGGTTAGTGGTTGTCTTTCGTGTCAACCCCTCTCTCTGTTGTGCAAGCTACCAAACATTTGACCTCTGAGTTTTCAGCTATGGGTCGTTAATATTATAAATAAACCAAAAATATTCAATTTAAAAAAAAGTGTGTTGTGTCACATTCATGCCGCCAATACACAATTGTTTTTGTTGTGTTTGGCTCCAAACATGGCCGTATATCCTGGGGGAAATGGGGGTAAATATACCCACCGACAAATTGGCTTGGGGGTAAGAATATGCAATTATACCCCCCGATAATTCCGTTCAGTTCAGTTCATTGAGTATATTACCGTCAGAATAGGCATAGCAAAAATAACAATACACACAAATGTAAAAATTATAAATACGAGAAAAAATATACTTTACGCGGTATACTTTTCATTGAGGTATGTGTGTTGTAATTGAATTGACTGAAAACAGTTGAGGGCCTCATGTAATTGACCAACTGAGTCATCTTTGAACACTGATGCATGATGACTGTCATCCCCTGAGTCTCCACACAAATCAACACCCCTAGCGCCCAAACTTTTGGCGACTACTGTTTACATACAAAGTAACCGAACGGCGTTGGTTCTGACGCTGGCTAGCACCAATAGCTTGTACCGTATTGATTAGTGAACAAGTGATTAGAATGCACTAATGTGGCGGTCACAAGTTGGCGTGTCATGTGGCTGTACACAGGCGTTATATTGTTCAGTATGAACACGCAAATGAGCCTGAAACATATAGCGGCATATCAGATACGCAGTAATTAGATTCAACCAACCCAAGCATATGACACACACACACACACACACACACACACACAGACGCAACAGTGCTGTACCATTATAGCATAATTGTTACACGATTTGTTACATAATTTGTTACACGCACAAATGTACATATTCACGTGGGCGTATTGGAAATAATATCCGAATATAAATATACACAAACGCACACACATACACAGGTGGATTGCCTGTGTGTGTGTATGTGTGTGTGTGTGTGTGTGTGTATGTGTGCGTGTGTCTTAAACACACTTCATCAAAAAATATTTGAGTGAACCAAAACTGCGTTTATAATGAATCTAGCAAGTTCTTTCAAGAACCTAAATCTTTCAAGACCACACTCTTCTTCAAGCCACCGCAGATGAAGTTGAAGGCAGCAGCGCAGAGTTTTATGAAGATTACCGTGAGAAGTGTAAGCCATGAATGTGCCAGTATATTGTGAGTGTTTATCAAGTAGACATCCAACAATGCACGAATAGGAATGAAAACTTCCTTGAAGTAGCGATGTACGTGCGTGCCTTATGACTGTTATGTACCCTTTCGTTGGAAGTTATATGTCTATTCGCACGAGCGTAGAAACAATATGAATGCAATGTAGAGGATCTGAAGAGGCCCAAACGCTCTATATATATGGTGCTTGACCCTTTTCAGTGAGGGCACCATTTTCAAATCATCAGTCAGTTCTCGCACCCCCCTAGATTCTTGATCTATATATGAAAATGACACAAATACAAACGACGTAATAAGAAAAGTTGCTTTCTATAGATACAATAAGCATAGGTAAAATATATTTTCTTGATTTTATTCTCAGGAATACCCGTACCCCCGGTAAAGAACTGTTGCTCTACAAAGCATATTGCGTAGCTGAGGAAATTCTAAATTGTTTGCCTACACATATTGTCAAATACTGATAAAACCATCACACATTGAATGCACAGTGAAATAATACTCAGAACCTATCAGCCCACGACCATGTCAACCTACATGATCCGACACACACCCATTCACCTACAACACACACACACACACACTCACACACACACACTCACACACACACACACACACACACACACACACACACACACACACACACACACAAACACACACACACACACACACACCTGCCCGATTCGAAAAACACGTGCCCAAGGTAACATTATGATAAAAAAACGAATGAGGTATGTGGCTAATTTTATACAGACAAATAGATATACCATAGACTTTCTCTGATAGCGATGACACAGAAGCCCTATTGAAAATGCACCATTCTACGCTGGTGACATTGGATACGTGTGTACACAGTGCGATACACGGCATATATGAGAAATGTCACACGCTAATGTAGCTGATATATATTCTAATTGAATGGACGCCGTTCGTCGAAGTCAAGCCAGTTAGATAGCTGATGATAATGGAAAGGCTGTTGGACGCTCACAGTAGCGTATCGATATCTTCCATTGAACCTAGTTGTTGTGTGGGCAGTGGCGGCGCCAGGATTTTCCCCACGGGGGAGGGGCTGAGGGGCGTGTAAAGAAAAAAACTCTTAGCGGGGTCTTAGCCAAGCATGATGAACTACACTCGAAATGTTAACGATTTTTGAGGGGATTAGGAGGGCTTGGGAAATTTTTGGAAGTTTCAACCCCTCCAAGTCCTCCTTGGCACCGCCATTGGTGTTACATGACGTGCACGTTTCGATCAGTCCAGGGTTAATGTGTACTTTTTGTGGTACATCATGCAGTGATGTTTTTTTGACAACAAAACGCTCATGTATGTGCAGGTATATAGGCTTGTGTGCTCTCTTTTCTAGCAAATACACCGCAGAGCCTCTATCGAGGAACGACACCTCAAATTAAACGTCACTTTGATTTATTCTTCTCTTTTGGCAATAGCTATAACTCGCTGGTTTTAATTAGTGATTTTATTACTACTTATCAGAAATCACCGTGAAAATCATTCTTTTGATAAATAAATATGTAATATGTTACCTGAATTTTCTCATCCATAAACTTTACCGTGGGAGGGACTGAATTAACTTGGGGGGGCTGAGTTTTGGGGCGATCAGTAATGACCATGCATCATTATGCGCCATCTTTGAGACAATGCTTAAATCAAGAAATTTTACTGAAAAAGTACTTATTCTTGACCTCTCTTATTGAACCTCTTGGTTATGATGAATTGGACATTTGGGGGGGGGGGCTTCAGCTCCCTGAGCTCCCCTCTGGATCCGCCAGTGCTAACTAGTTCCTAAGGGATGCCAGAAATCCTGTGGAAATTAAAGAAAATACAAGTTTTTACGTATACTATATATATTTCCCCCGAAAAAAACTGTTTTTCTTACAGGAACTTTGACCTGTATTAGTGAATATTGAATTGAAAAAGATTTGATATTACGCCGTTTGTATTTATATCCTTTTCATATAGCTATAGAAACTCCATAAATTGCGAACACTGACTGATCGTTTGAAAAAGAGTGCGAACACTGAAAAAGGTTGAAATACACTGCTTTAATTGAACGGCTCCACGGGGAAGGTTTGAAAAATAGAACGGCATGTCGATCCAATAGAGATTTTACGGTATACATGTCTGCATGTCATCGATACATGCAAAGTATCATCTATAATGTCTGGATGATGATGTCGATGACATAAGACACCCGTGACGTCACTACCTTGGCCGCCGAGGAGATTTGAGTCCAGTGCTGAGAGGACAGGTCCAACCTGCCTTGACTAATTCGGCCGAGAATATCAGCAGTGGTATCCTCGTGACCGCTAGCGTACGGAGTGCGTCTGACACACGTCACATACACACCGACACACACACGCACGTACACACACTTGATTTAGACATAGAATGGGTATGCAGTTATATAGGTTAGATAGGGTTAGATAGCATAAGTTAGATAGGGATAATTGTATAGTTTGGGATAATTCAGGCAAGAAGGGTTATGGAAAAAAGGGTCTAGATGTTTGAGAGATGTTAAGAAGTCTGTAATCAGTAAGGGGAGGATATTGTAGGAGCTAAAAGCGTAGGAGCATTAAAAGAGAGACTGGATAGTGTGAAATACTGGGAATTTAAGGGAAATAGGATAGAAGGTGGTTGGTTGGAGACAAGACAGCACGAGCACAGCTCATCTCCTGTGGTAAACAAATAGCTCAGTACACCACACACACACACACACACATACACAAAGTGCCAATATTTGTTCACTATGCAATGATTTGAAGTACAAATGCATGTTCATCTGGAACAGTGATTCGTAACCTACATAATTGGAATAGGGGGAATTGAGGGGAATATAGGGGAATTGATCGCAGGAGGAAAAATAATATTTAATACAAACCTAACTTGGTGTATAATACACGATGTTTCGATTCTACATTAGAAAGAAACAAAAAATATAATAAAAAAGAATATCGGCGCAATTCTGAGTAATTGAACCAATATGTCTGAAGACATCGTCGATAGAACCAGCCCTAAATCATTTTATAAGATAAAAAACCGTCTTATAAGCAAGAAAACACAGCAACATTTGTAATTAATTGAAGTCCGGTCTTGCGATCAAGAGTGTGCAATGCACACACTGTGCATGTATAGGAAAAACACTCGTAGCTCGGGTGATGTAGTAATGAGAGTTCTGGAAAAGTGGACGCCCTGGTTATGTAGCAGTCGTAATTGCGTTGCCCGGAACAAGAACAACTTGTCTCAAACCCAGACCAACAACGGGAAAAGCGGACAGGTGGAATGTACTGTCAAACAACGCTCGTATAAGAATACTATATCGTCACTAATATCACCAGATTTATTGCTACTCTTGTACATTATAAAATGAAATAAAATACAATATACGATAATCATTTCGTGTACATAATATACAGAAAAACTGAACATCAAAATAAAGGAAACACATTGAAAATGCACACGCAAGTCCTACAAAAGATTTTGAAGAAAAACAAAAAAAACAATATGGATAACACAATACACAATCACCACCTAATTTATATGTAAATACGAAAAAACAAAATAACTTAAAAATTTATAACTTGCCAATTATTTCATTACTCTTAAGGGATCAAACTTCTTGAGATATTTCCCCAGAAACACACGGTCAAATACTGATTGAAAATTATATACAATAACACCCTGACATGCGAAGGTAAACACACAAAATCGAGCACAACGAATGGTTGAGTGAGAACGTGTGTGGCGGATATTCACCCTGCCAACATGGTGTACAAGATGACACCCACACTCCACACGTCACACCCTGTGTCGTAGCCTTGACGTCGCAACACCTCCGGAGCGCCAAAGTGTGCCGTGTAGCACGGAGTCATAAGGAGACCACTGCAGCTGCGCATCTGCGTGGCAAATCCGAAATCGCACAGCCGCAAAGAGTCGGCGTCCGCGCTTGTTGCGTCAACGGATTCGCCCGAGATGTGATCGTGGGCGGGCGAGGCGTACATCAGGTTGGAAGGTTTCAGATCACGATGGACCACCTGAGCCAGCCACGCGTGCGATCAGTGTGTGCCGCGATTACTTGAAGGGGCGTGTCATTCAAGAGCTCCATATACACAATATTATCTTTGTTTAGGATCAGTGACGGTGCCAGGATTTTTCCGGTGAAGCGCGGAGGGGAGTTGAGAGGGTCTAAGACAAAAGATGCGGGGGATTAGCGAAATATGAGGAACTACACTCGAAATGTACATAGGCATGTTTTTTTGGGAGGAGGCTTGGTAAATATTTGAGGGCTTGGGTCGCTCCTGTCTGGAATGAAGTGACATGATAAATGCATCTATGGAGCCGGAAAGTATCCCGGGAACGTTTCTCGTCCAGTGCAAAGTGTATTTGTATTCAAGTGGGCCTTTGTGATGATTCGTAGTGCGTGCACGAACCCCGTTCTGATGAAGATAGCTGACGGTGGTCATAATGACATGAATTATATCGGCTGCGTGCCTCTCCGACATCCTCCTGCAACGTTGCATTCTCTGCAACAGCTCGCCGCCGCGCAAATACTCCATTACCAGGTAGAAACTGTCGGCATCTTCATACACCTGAGCATCATGAAAAATTATATCCACTCATCGAGGCGTGCCATACTGTAGCATAACTCATATAGCACTTCATTACTCACAACTATGTCCAAAAATACACGCACACAACACACGTACACACGTACACCGTTTCATCCATCTGCAAATTTAGCACACCGTGTGATTCACGCATACACACGGACACACAAACACATAGGTGTATGCAAGATAATGTCACACATTGAAGCCTAGAAATAAAGCAATTTATTTACACGTATTATTCACCGCTGATTTTACTCTGCATATATAAGCCGCTGTTTTGAATCAATAAAGGACTTGACTTGTTTGACTTGACTTGACCGATCGTGTTTATAGTCATAAGAGTCAACAATACCAAACCTGAGTTTTTGGTGAATGACAATTAAGGCCGTTAAGCCCCATGCCACTAAAAAGGTCTGAAATACTAGGTTTTTATTAGTACGGTTCAATATACCCAGCCAAAATTTGAAATTTTCCCGGTAGTATTTTTCAAATGCTCTGTTTTTTCCACATATACAATATGGTGAAAAAATCGTCCTTTCATATCATTTACGTGTTAATTTACGTTTAAGTTATTCATCAAACAGTTGAAAATATTTGTAATTGATCATAAATCACTGTATCGTGTAATATCCAGTGTCCTGCGCCACCATGGAATATATCGAGTAGAATTATTAATTAAAATACTGGCTTAATGGCCGGTATCTACCTGGCGCAAAATGAATATTCACAGAGAGAAATTTACCGAGGATTAAAGGTTAAATGTCCCAAGTGACAGCTGCTACACAGGAAAAAGCCGAAGCTTATGAACACACACAGGTGTGTCCCGTGCAGCTCGCTGCCACCGCAGAACCGACCCTCTCCACGCAATGAAACCACAAAGACGGAAGACGCAATAGAGGGCCAACTCCCCAGAAGGCATGGCACAACACATGACTGATATCTGGTACCATTTACTGCTGGGTGGAAAGAGGCTGTTGAATTACACAATTAACCCAAATAAATTCTCCTCCGCCGGGTTTCGAGCTACGTACCAAGAGACCAATGTACTTAAAAAGTTCTATAAATATGCCAATAGAGCAAAAAGTGTGCCCAATCGTAAATAGTTGACGATTTTCGCTCACTTTTTCCATAATATTTGTGGATTTGTTACATCTTTTCAATAGAACTCTGTATCAGTCCTACATATTTTTGGAGGGCGATGGTTAGGGTTGATAAAAACACTGAGAAACTTCTCCCAAAAAATCCATCCCAAGGAAAGCAAAACTATATAAGGAAATACCCCAGCAAATTTAAAGCCGATACTATGTAGGTTTTGATGCACAATATTGCCTACACAAAACTTCTTATGAAGGAAATTCATCTCGCTAAGTACGGTGCGCAATAATTGGACTCTGAGAACGCCTTTGCGCTCAAAAATCAAGACCTAAGCGACTCTGCGCTTAAAATTAAATCAAAATCCGTTCACTCAGGCATTTGATATTAAAAACCAACGCCAACTGATCCAAATATGTGTGATTAGTGATATGAATGATATATAGTGAGTTCAGCTGTGAAACAATGAACATCACTCGCTAAGAAAGTGCTGAAAAGATACTTCCAGCAACACCAAGCGTAAACAACACAGCTACGCGAGAACATATGCAAATTGAACTCTGATCTGCTAGTGCCTCATGTCTCAACGCAGTGGCGCCGCCAGGATTATTTCGGTGGGGGCTGAGATGAGATTAGGAAAAAGATGCGAGGGCTTGAGGAATGAGGAACATGAGGAGCTACATTCGAAATGTTCAGTCATGATTTTTTTTGGGGATCTTGGTAAATTTTTGATAAATGACTCAAAGGGGGCTTGATAAATTTGTTGGGGGGCCTAAGTCTTCCAAGTGCTACTTAGTGCCGCCACTGTGTCAAAGCTAGATGGAGTTGTGAAATTTCGCCTGTTTTTCCGTGCTGATTCCGCAATACGACCGCAAAATTGGCCATATACCACCAGTAATCAGCTTTACAAGACACATGACATTCGATATGCAGTGCCATATTGACGCCCACACATACACAAACACACACACACACACACACACACGCACACACATGATCGCCCACGCACGCAAAGTCGGGCATATGGGCAAAAACATGCCCAGTTGTCGATAGGAAAATGAATTATGTCACACTTACACACACACACACACCCACACGCAACAATCACACACACACACACACACACACACACACACACACACACACACACACACACACACACACACACACACACACACACACACACAAACACACAAACACAGGCGCGTGCACAAACATAGGGGAAATATATGCATGATAGTTAGGCTTAGGACAGAGTAAAATTCGTAGTAATACAATTACATTAAATTATAATAATTATAAATTAGAGTAAAACTATAGTAATTATATTAATCATAGTAAAATTCAATAGTACTAGTGTATCTTGTCAATCATGATTATAAATAATTGACTTTGATTATAACTAGAAATAATTGATTAAATAAAGGATCTGAGTGTGTGCATGCCTCTAACCAACTTGCTTCAACACTATGTGCAACGAGTGAATGTTTTGACAGTTTGTATGAACACGATTTTCAATACCCAAAATGAAAATTTCACCAAATTTAGGACCCAGAGGCCTTCATCCTAAGATATCGAATGAGATCATATGAAAACAGACATCAGGAAAGGACAATATTGATGCGAATGTAAAATTTCGCAAAACCAGAAAAAACATTGGTGAAAAGCTGAATGACATTTTACTAATTATTATAATACGCATTAATTATAACTCTACGCAATTATTTTATCCTAGGTTGTTACCAGCGTTAGTGTATATATGTATATGTTCATGTATTGTTTTGATTGAGTATTTCCGCGTGATTTTGGCCTAATTTTTCATAAGCCCTCATTTTCCCAACTAAACGTGGGCGGAGTGACATTATGGAGTGTTATCGGATGATGGTCTATTGTTTATTGTTATTAATTTATTATTTTCTTTTCCAACTCACTTTCTCTCTATATCTTTTGGGTGCTTCCGGTACATGGGGCCACATCATGTTGATAACATTGCCTGCACTCTACCCATGCTAATGGATTAGCCTGTAATTAATAATAATAATATTTATAACGATAATAATAACAACAATAGCATGTCAACAAATAAACATGGACCAAAAAACAAGAAATACCGAGGAATGCTTGTTCAAAATCACAGCCTGATGTTATATGTATACGCACACACACACAATCCAACGCCTACACACACGCACCATACTATGCGCCGAAACGCAAGACAACGATGTGAAGAATTATTACAGAGGCATTTTCAGTCAGCGATGTTTACAACGACAGTAAAACGACAGCTCGACGACATCCGCGCAATATGCAAATGTATTTATGAGTTAGGCAACATTTGAGTGGAAAAAACAACAGAACAAAATTGCAAATAAGAAATAACCACATGCTTTCCAAAAAACAACACAATATATCAGGAAAATATTCATAGAATACAACGAAATGGTAGTGAGATAATTAGATTTTTATGCGTGTGCCAATGAGTATATATTATACGATTATATGAATATATTATATGATATATAAATACTCTATGTATAACATTAGTAATAATACAAAAACCTACCATTGCCCAATAATATGAACCTTGAGAAAAAGGCTATACTATTTGGGTGGATTCAAATAGCGAATAATCATTCACCATATCAATGAATATTGAATATAAAAAAACTACAAAATACGCGTACAAAATATGCATACATTTTCACGAGGACTCACAAGCATCTGTTGAAATTGCCCTGAGCAACAAAATGTCAGGTGTGTGTGTGTGTGTGTGTTTGTCTGTGCATGTGTGACAAGACACATCAGCCATGCATACAGACCGAAAATAACCAAGTCCAGTTGTGTGTGCGTGTTTACACAGCACAACTCAGCCGACATAAACAACACACGACACCATATAGAGGCAATCATCTCATAATGCATGCATCCACGTCGTGTAGTCATTCACTCACGTTCAGAATGCAATCTAGCAGTGCTGTGTTGGTATAGTGAAAAGAGCGTGTCAAAATCAGCCACAAGCACACATGTTGGGAACGAATTTACAAAATCCACATGTGGTCGCAAGTTTGTGTGCGTGTGCGTGTGTGTGTGCATGTCTTTCATCTTCTTTCATCTCTCAATCAAACGCACGTGACAGTATTCCCATCAAATTAGGCGCCAAAAAATTCATGCCTTTTCAGACGACGTTTGCAAGGAAATGTATATTGCAAATTATATGGCAAATATATATTACAAATGTATATTGCAAATTCATATTGCAAGTTAATCAGGCTGTTCAATATCTACTCTTATTATGGTTTATCACAAATTGCAATAAGTACATTTATTGCAATTCGTTGGGCAATTTTCCTAGTTGCATAGGTTTGAAATCGTGTTGAAACCAAATGCAGTGGTTGAGACGAATTATGCTTACACACTGAAATGTGTTTGACAGCTGTTTGTTTTTTATTTTAAGTTCCTGTGTTGATATATTTGCTCATTTTGTAAAAAAATATGTTGCAGAAATTCTAAGTGTCTGAGGAAATATTCGAAAGAATTCAATCAACCGTATACAATACGGTTGGATATTTCGGTCTTTTGGGAAGGATAATTAATTTAAGGTCATTAAGTTAATGGATATTTTTGTTATTTCTAATCTTCACAAAATCGGTTTTGTTCTGTTAGATAAATGGCTAGTGTTGATCAAGCATATACGAGTCTCGCACATTTGTTTGATTAATCAAGGCGGAAAAGCCCATCATATTGTGACGACAAAAGAAACGCATCGTCAAATAAGAAACACAGCCTGAACACATACAGCTTGTCGTTATCTACCCAAATGTAAAATATTAGCATAAAAGCAAACAAAAAAGGTATTAATATTCAGCTAATTATTGCATATCGTGCGGAAAAACATATTGACCTGAATCAATCAGTGGCGGCGACAAGAAAGGGGGCTTAGAGGGACTGAAGCCCCCCCCCAGAAAAAGGGGGCCAAAGCTCCCTGAAAGCCACCCTAAAAATCCTGAACATGAACATTTCGAATGTAGTTGCCCATGTTTCAACAAGTCGCGCATCTTTTTCCCTAGCCCCAATCCTCAGCCCACCCAACGGCAAAGCCTGGCTCCGTCACTGGGATGCCATTAACAGGCAAATTTGGTCGCATTATTCCGCTCAGATGACGGCGCCATATGACAAGTCAATGGTTGATTGGATTCAGTCGAAACTGGAGTGTGCTTCAATAAACAACACAATTCACAGATGAAAAACGTCTGACAAACGCCCCCAGCCGTTAAGCCGTGCCACTTTTCAGGCCTGAAATACTAGGGTTTTAGTGGTCCGATAAGCCCAACCAAAATTTGAACTATTCTCCGGTAGTATTTTCCAAATGCTTTGTTTGTTCCTCATATACAATATGTTGAAAAAATCCGTCGTTTTCTATCATGTACGTGTAAATTTACGTTTTTCATCAAACGTTTGCACATATTTGTACTTTATTAATATTGATAAAACTCATACTATAGCGAAGCATGTTCTTTTGGATCAATAAAACCTTGGTAGACTGTATTTTTTAGCTTAAAAATATGGAGTAGCATTTGGGATTAAGCTATGGGCTTAAGGACGGGGATGTACGCTACGATAATGATTCCTCCTTGAACCGATTTTGTGCCGATTGAAAAGAAACTGAAGCGCCACATTGACCGATAAAAATGCACCGCAAACAAGATCAAACAGCGTAAATGGCACACGGTATGATGGCGCCAACACAACACTAACTTACTTTCCATAATATATGCAAACATTTAGTAATATCCAATTCAGTGGTTCTCAACCTTTCTCAGTGTTTACACCCCTTTCAAATCAGTACTCAGCTCTCGCACCCCATTATACCCGCAATCGGTTCTCACAACCCCCTGTATTCTTGATATGTATACGAAAATATAACAATACAAACGACGTAATAACATAAAATTTTTATTCAATATTAATTCATACAGCTCCTTTAAGAGGATTTAAGCAAAACTATATTTTTCAGGAAAAAAACAATAATGCATAGGTAAAACATACAATTTCTATATACAAATTGCAGTAATCCTAGCACCCCTGGGGCCAGTCTCGCACCCCCAGTCAAGCACCCCTGCCCTAAGTGGCAAACAATTGAACCCCTTTCATTACGGCACCACGAGTTTACCAAGACTTCCTGCAATTCAAAAGTGTATTTTAGTCCCTAATCAAGGCATGAACACATGAATACAATACAAAGATTAAACATTTAACAACTTTTAGAGCCATAAATGCAGTGCTGAAACAAATAAGTTTGAGGGAAATTTTGAATAATTTTCACGTATGATATAAACCAAATAGCTAGAATTAGAAGATGTAAGACGTTGGTGGAATTAAGCGTTGAATTACTATCATTAACTAACTAACTAACTACGAAAATATTCTTTGAAATTTGGCAGTATACGCCAATCGGCCGAATGACATCCGGCGTGCACGATATCATTGCGATTCACGAGTGCGAAAAATACCTCATTATCTTGTAAATTGCACCCAATGTAATGAGTTATGAGTGTGTGTAGTTAATCGGTGTACACCAATTAAAAACAACAACATTTCAGCAAATTTAATACAATTAATACAATAAAATAATATAATACAACTAAATACAATTTAATTTAATTAATTTAATACAATAAAATTTTGACTGTAGTTGATATACATTTTTGTATATATACAAAATATACAAAATATATACATATATATACAAAATAGGTTGATACTTGAACACCAAAACAAAGTGATGATTGCGTGTGTATGTGTGTGTGTGTGTGTGTGTGTGTGTGTGTGTGTGTGTGTGTGTGTGTGTGTGTGTGTGTGTGTGTGTGTGTGTGTGATGTATACTTACGTCTCGTAAATGCACGATGTTTGGATGTGAGCCATGCCGGAGTAAAATTTCAATCTCTTCATAACACTCACTTCTCTTCTTCTTATCAATTATCTACCCTCACACACAAACACAAACACACACACACACACACAAACACACGTAAAATTACAATATAAACCAGTGTAGTTGTTGTCAACGTGGACCATGGGATGCTTTTGAGGGGCCATATGATTGAAAGTAAAAAAGGGGGGCCATCATATTTTCTCAGGGGTCACAGAATTTATATTTCTTTGTTTGGAAATAGTCACCGGCGTACATGAGCTCTGGAAAAGTCGAGTCACAACGATCCATGTGTATGTGGGGCCACAAGGACTTGTAGAGGGGCCAAGGACTGTTTCTGTGGGGCCACAAGGACCCGCATTGTGTTGAAGGGGGACATGGCAAGAAGAAGGTTGGGAACCACTGAACTAGTGGTTCCCAACCTTTTTCAGCTTGTTAACCGATTGAGCATGTCACATCATGCATGTTACATCTTTCACAAAATGTTGTCAACATTGATATATAATATATGGCTAAACTGAAACACTAGATATAATTTGTTGTGTTTATTGTAGTATTATATTTTGCATCTCTAATGAGCGTATTAATCCTAATACCAGATACCGCACTGCTTTTTATTATTTTGATTGTCACTTGAAATCACACGGGAGCTTTGAGAAGCAGGCAAAGAGGTGTGATTTGTTGAGAAAATGAGATGAGTGATGAGTGATGCCAATTTGTTGCGAATTCTGCAGCAAATATACAGTTGTATTGAGAGTATTACAGCCAAACAAATGTTGAATACGATTGAGACAGTGCGCGTATCAGCAAGCCTAACACCATGCGAATTGAGATAAATTATTTGCCACCGCCTGGAGACGAGATGAATTTGCCACGCGATTCCACAGATGAAAAGATGCCCCAAAACTGTCGTAGACAGACAAACAGTCCAACCACTCGCGCACTAATTACATGATAATTACATTTTGATACAACCTTTGAAGACACACGTTTCTCATTAGTCATTACCCTGGCCGAAAAGAGTCCATGTATGTGTGTGTTTGTTTGTTTGTTTAACGTTTATTGCCACAGATACATTATACAATAAAACACACATTAAACAAATTGTGGGCAAAGTCTGATGAAGCCATATATATTCACAAAATATATATGACTTCTTTTCCGACATATAAATATAATAT
>OU696574.1:8808586-8883586 GCA_916048095.2 Sacculina carcini | reverse complement strand
TGCCAGGCGGACTTGACTCCGTTGGTAACACAGAGTTAACGCACTGACACGACATCACAAAATTTCGCACTTAGCTGCAAAGGTCGCATAGCGCATCCGTGCTAGAGGTGCATGACCCCTTCGGTGGCTCCAGACTGGCGCAAGGGCGTACACAGTGTATGGCTGGCGAAGGGGGCTTCCGTGTGGGCAACACTTTGAGTTGAGTTGAGTCTTCTTTGAGTTGTATATGTATTTGAGGTCGCTGTTATAGTATGTTGATGGATTCTAGTGTTTTCAGGAGTCAGCTGTCACTTTCTCTTGCAATTATTTCTGTGTTGTTCGTAATAGCTTCTCTGCTGATTTTAACGTCATGAAAGGTTCTGCAGTGTTCCTTGATGGCGCCATTGTTCAGATGACAAGTCAGCCGCCGCGAAAGTGTTGTGGTCATGGCGATGTAGGATTGAGGTCCACACCCATCACTATTGCACTGGTGTCGGTATACCACATGGTGTTGATACATCTTTGTTGGGCGATCAACATCAGATATGTTTCTCAGAACAAGATCCTTGCGTTTTGCAGTGGATGATTAATTACACCCTCTCGCTGTTGTCTACCGATGTGACGTTATTTTAGCACATTCCTTTCATTATGCTTTTCATTATGCGAGAGTCGAAATGTAAACGGCATTTAAACAAAGTGAATATTTCAGACAAAAACGGCCTTCACAGCCGGTAGAAAACTGTTGACTATGTAACATACGGCCCACGACAAAGCTCACCAAAACTGAGATAACGTCCACTACTATAAGCTCCACCATCACAGACTACCATCACACTTACCAAGCTTGAAGAAACTCAGAAATGAGAACTCTGGATCGATGGAAATTTGAGAAAAACAAAGAAATGTGAGACAACGCAACACGTACACTGTCTGAGCAAACTCGGTAAAGAAAAGAAAGAAAACTATGAAAGCAGCACATTGTCTGAACACCACATCTAACAAAACATCAAAATCATCACATCCATCACCTCGACGTTATTGGCAGCAGAGCTAGTCGCCAGGACGCAAAACAATCCCATATCCCCTTCGAAACGATGGATGATACTGACCTTGAGGTGTGCCGTGTGTATGTCCGAGTTGGAATGCCCCGAGGCGGCGTTGCCGGCGGGTCGCGGGCAGTGGTCTTCAAGCACAGCCGAGGCGACAAAGCTGAAGCCGCGAAATAGCTGCTGCGAATCGGCACTCACCGGAACACACGGGGAATCTTGACATACACAAACACACACAGCGATACGATTTTGTGCTGCTGGCGTGATGGGAGCGTACCTGAACAAGCTCATCACACTCGTGGACCCCAAGATATCCCAGTGTTCCGGGGAGCCGCAGGAGACGGCCTGGCTACGGCAGCGTAAAAGTAGGACGGTCATTCGAGGTAGTGTTGGCTGCATACATTGTATTGTATTATTTATGTGTACATAAAAGTATTATGTGCGTTTTGCGGTATATTCATCGTTATACATCGCTCGACCATTTAAGCCACCATCAATAGACAACAACAAAATGAAAGAGACAACCATAGAGGGATCTTTCAATGATCCCGAACAGGCTCAAGGTAAAGTAAACAGGTATCAGCCGTCACACACCGGAAAGAGCCCTGTGCAACTTAGCGCCAACACGGAGCCAACCCTTTCCACGCTGTCACGACAGGCGGAAGCCATATTAGAAAGCGTGGCTTCCTCTGAAAGTACTCATTCATGACTGACACGTCATCATTGAGTGAATAACTAAACATGAGCTGTGTGTTCAACTGGTTTGCTCGAAAGCCACCGCACATACCGGGAATCGAACCCAGGACGCCGGGTTGTGAGTCAGACATGCTCATCATTAGGCTGCGACGCCGAGGAGAAAAGATTGAATGTCATTGGTAACACTGGTATGCAAGCCGACATTTTTTCTGGCATGTAATTTAAAAAAACATTTAAAATAATTTAAGCCTGCTGAATGCAAATCCGTTCTTACATTTTCTCCATCACTTCACGTTTTTTCGCTGTGGGTATATATGCACGCCGATCAGAAATCATTGAGGCACATTGATAACCATCGTTTCGCAAGCAATGCAATGACGACCCAGTCAATCGATAATTGAAGCCGGGAAGACGTGAACAACACATACCTTTGGGAGTGCGCGACGTGTAGACGGGATCGAAATAGAATGTGTCGTCGTGACGTGTCACGGCCGGCTTGAACGGCGCATCAATTTGTTTGTGCAGAAGACGAGTCCAGTCGATACAGCAGAAGAACGCGTGCTGCTGTAGCTCGGTAAAGCCGGCGTCACCTCGACACACAGACAGACACCAAATACTACTATTACACAGGACGTGTCTGACTTCGCTATCGGAGGCGTTCATTGTAGCGCAATGTTTGATATTGCGTATTCAGTTGACGGTAGACTACTTAGTAGTCCTTGACAGATAGGCAGATACATGTACAGACACACAGACACCTATACACTTACACATACGCATACATACACGTGTATATAGCCATAGATAAATACAAATATATAAGTACACCCACACACACACACACACACACACACACAAACAAATGCACCTATCGATGTTTAAGATCAATGTCTCTTGAGATAGGCTATGTGGCTTCTGAGAGCTGTACCAATGCGGAAAACGTACTGGTTGATTAATTATTTCGTAATCAATTGGCATTACTCAGTTGTGTACTTGATACTTGGTGTTTGGAGCATCAGTTTAAGAAATGTCCCATGAAAATAATGACCTGGAAATTGGTCAAAGAAGTAACATATATTCTCATAGGAATTGCCCGTAGAAACACTATCAGTCTGTGATGCCAAACTACACGTAATCCGTGGCTATATATAGCTAGACAACATTACACAGGAAAGAACATAGGAAGAACATCACACTCACACAAGGACTGACAATATGCCACCTATCAGGATACACCATAATACTGAGCTTCAAACGCACACACATACACACACAGACACACACACACACACACACACACACACACACACACACACACACACACACACACACACACACACACACACAAGCCAACGGCGGTAAATTGGTTTGTTTTATACAATAAATCAATGTAGAAAAACAACCACGCATCTTAAAAATAAACATTATTAAAGCTTAAAATGGTGTGGCAAAATAGTATTCATACATAACTGCAACAACAGGATAAAGACAATAGAAATAGGTCTCAAATCAAATGAGAAGCATTTTCAACGCTCCCGACAGAAGTGTCCAACATCTAACGGTGTTATAAAGTTGTTTTCAAATCAACATAAACGATTGTGATGTCACTGACTGCTAAGTGCTATGCAATGGAGTTGAAATCCTTTTTGTAAGCCTGCGACACATCGACTGGAGAGAACACCTACGACAAGTTGTCAAGTGGCTGTGCAGAGTTAGACGCGTGTGAGCGCGCTCGAGCTGAACTACTTGATATTCCACATGCATGAAGCAAGTGAGACAGTCTGTCGAGACAACTGTTTCGATAGAATGCCAACTAGAAGAGACGGATTAAGCCCCTGGTTGACTCGGGGAGCCAGGGGTGTAAAATGAACCAATCTGGTTGATCCAATTTAGAGGACACTACAACAATCTTCAAATCTCAACCTCGAAATGCCTGGTAGATGGTTTTAGGGGTGGTCGAAGTACGGGACAATCGAATCCACTTCCCGAATCCGCTTCTGTGCACTGGCTTCAAACACAGTCACGCGACAATGCTTCCAATCATACCATGCGCGCGCACAACTTCCCTAATTCAATCAAACCTGAGTAACGGCAGCACATTTGAGTGACAAACAAAAACAACACACACAAAAACGACAACAGAAGTTGGATGAAACAAACATTCCTGTATTGCATGCCCAGCGTGTGAAAATTCCCATGTAGCATCCACCATCTTTCTCACTCGCTCGCTATAACACGGACGGCACTACCTCATTTGCGTGTCGCCTACAATTTGCGCCTATCTTCCCCCGGCAGGGATGAAAAAGATCGGGAAGGGGATTTACAGAAGCATAATGCACTTTCTTTTATAGTTCCGAGTAGAGGGATGCGAAAGAAGAGAAGTGCAGTAGGCCAGAGGGTGCCAAGTCTGCTGAATTATCGCTTCCCTTGGTGTGGCAGTATAGTCAGGAGGAAGCAGCATATAATGTAACTAGCGTCAGATTGGCAGCTATAGCCTAACCTAACCTAGTCAAATTGAAACGTTGAATTCACCTCCTGCAATTAATGCCGCCAAACTCTTTCTTGCCACACCGCAGCGGAACCCCATCACTCTCTCTCGGCACGTCTGGGATAATTCAGTTGGTGAAGCCTATGAGCGCAAAGAATCAAATACTGATTCACATCATATACATTCGATAGACAATATTTAAATGCACATCAAAAAGCGTAAAAGTTCAAGGCCGAAAGTATCAGCCATACTTTGAAAGGAAATGTGACACCCGATTACCGATATAAAATACCCGATTATCAAATCAATCTGAAACAACCGAATATTTCGCTTAGCATCAACAAAGCTGTTAAGACACATAGTGCGTTGAACACCGAGAGATAAGAGCACCGAACACTGAGTATAGTGATTTGATCTGTGAGTCGTGTAGGCGCCAGGATTTTTCCGGTGGGGGATGAGAAGGGCTAAGGAAAAAGATACGGGGTATTGGAGAAACATGAGGAAAGAAACTCGAAATGGCCATGGTTAGGATTTTTAGGAAGCTCAGAGGGGCTTCAGCATCTCCAAGCCTACCCTTGGCGCCGTCACTGTCTGTGAGTTAGTGAAACCAAGTGGAAAGGTATGGTGGACGAGAGTGGATCTTACTGGAGCACAGGCGTCGGCAGGGATTGCGCTTGAACAGCAGTCTTAGCAGACTTTGCGCGCCGGACGACAGGAACGGCGGCATGCTGAGACGAGCGTGAAGCACCTGCGACATGATCTCGTGGCGGTTGGCGCCGCGAAACGGCAGCGAGCCGGTCAGCATCTCGTACTGTAGCATACATCCAATCAGCACCGCCCACCCACACAGCAATAAGTAGAACAATCAGACGTCCACGGAGAGCTAGGGATATTACGCTCCGGGTACATTTCAGGTCTGGCTTCAGTACGGGCTCTCTGTCTCCTTCCTAACTGATCTAGTCTAACACACCTAGCCCAACATTGCTTAGCCTAACAAACAAAGAGAAAAAGAGCGGGGAATGAAAAAGGGGCCGACGTTGCTGGAGCGTAACACACTAGTTCCCGTTCACGGCAGACAAATACCGCATGAAACAGAGATTTGTACAGACGACATAAGTTCATTCTACATCCCAACACTGTTTTCCCCTTTCCTATCCGTTTCCTTTCCGATCATTTTATCATTTTTGTTCAGATTAGTACTGCACCATAATCTACCACATCTCAATCCACACGCGGTGATATAAGCGGGGAGCTGTACGGGCAGTAGAAGACAAAAGCCAATAAGGGAATACACTAGCAGTTAAACACACACACACACACACACACACACACACACACACACACACACACATACTACCTCGTAAAACGAACTGGAAAAATATACATTCCACCTACAAAACATTCAATTGAATTGATTTGTACGAATAATACCCATACTTAGAACAAAGGGATATACGAAAGTATGTGATATGCAATGCTTTCAGAGTGTCAAATACTGTTATTACCGATGTGTTTGTTATATATTTTGGTCTTCCCTTTTGCCATGTTTTTGGTGTTTTCTGTCTAAATGTGTTATGATATATAATCGTTTTGCTAGTACAAGGTATATATTCAATTAACAGGCTATTAAACCTACCCCTGTTAAGCTTGATAAACCCAAGACATGTTTCTGTTTTTATTGCATTATTTTGTGCGCTCATATATACTACTCATGTCAATACATTTACTTTATCTTACACACACACACACATAAACTTCAGAGCATGTGGGACGGACTAATTGGAGAGTTTGCGTGTGTGTGGTATGGTATGCAGAAACAACCGCTCTCAGAATCCTGTGAAAACTATAAGAGTTAGAGTAGACTAGAGATAGAAAGAGAAGAACAACGAAAGACTGAATGAATAAACAAACACAACAATGCACAGTGAGTGTAGCATTGGTCGGTGTTTGTTGAAATTCACCCGTGTCCCAGAGGAACACACACACACACACACAAACACACACACAAACACATACTAAGTCAACGCCCACACACGTAAAATTGCCCCAAAACACACGCAGCCAATGCATACAGTTGTGAATTTCAGACGACAGCACACGTCCACGAAGCAAACAAACATCCAACCACCCACACACAAACACACACACACATACACACACACACACACACATATACACTAGCATAGGCGAGCACACATGACATAGCACGAATAACGGAAAGATGAAAACAGGAGTAATATGTGGAACAGGAGATATACGATGTACGTGAGGAAAAGCCACAAACATACAAACACATACACACACAGAAAATAACACATACAGACTGACACTCACACACACACACACACACACGCACACACACACACACACACACACACACGCACACACACACACACACACGCACACGCACACGCACAAGCACACGCACACGCACACGCACACGCACACGCACACGCACACGCACACGCACACACACACACACACACACACACACACACACACACACACACACACACACACACACACACACACACACACACACACACACACACACACACACACACACACAGACATCATGTGATCAATGTTTAAAACAGCAATGTAAATGTTTTCCGGACATTCAGCTATCAGGCTAAATCTAAAATATGATATTTTCAACACAAACCCGAAATCATTGGTACGTTCGAATGCTACCCACTAAGAAACTTGGCATTTGCAACAGCGAGAATACCATTTGAAGACAAAAAAGTAAGGTCTCTCTCAGTGGTTTCCAATCTGCTCCACTCCTGTGTTTTCCAATCTCTCTTTCAAAGACCAAGCTATATAAAAAGTCAAATAATGTCGATAAAGAAATGTCCCTGCTTTATTAAAAAGATGGCATTCGCTTTAGAAAATGGTGAAATTATACTTGTTGAGATCTGTAGAATTATTTAGAATGGCAAAATTTGCTCACCATGGGACCATTGGGAGTCCTTGACGACCCTGGGTTGAAAGCCACTGTCAATTAATCGGAAATTTCGCATATTATTATACATTCATCGCCGATACAGCGATGGTCCTCGGCTTATATTAATGATTACGCATTCGAACACAGCAAAGGACAAATTGATGTGAGCGTGTGATTTAGCGAGGACAAAGCCCCACGGCCCCGGTTGGTACACCCAGAGCCGTAGCAACCGCACCCCGTACCCCCGGTCGGGGGGCCCCGAATAATGAGGGGCCCCGTTGCTTCACGTATGATATAAAAATTTATCATATTTATATTATGTATAGCCTTTACCTTTTTGCTCAGATGTTTTCACCTGAGCTTGTATTATGTGATTATGTCTAATAAATACATTAATTATTTGGTGATTTCTTTATAATGGGGGCCCATAATTCTTCGCAACGGCTCTGAGTACACAGCAGGTCCGGCCGCCACACACACACATACACCGGTTTAAATCTCGCATTCACGTAACCAGCACACACGTGCAAGCGTACACAAAACCAGCCATACGGAAATTACACTTTGTACCTTTAAGAAACAGACCAGAAAGTTACACCTCGCCAAGGAATAGAACCCTGGATCACCCGTGCACAAATCATGCGTTTTAACCATTCGGCTACGATGCGGACTTAAAAAGTCCCTTATGCAAGTGTACTACACTCAGGTGCATTAACTCCGAAGCACATACTGCCACCTATAATGAACCTGAGTGAAATAAATTCAACAACTGTGCCGGATATGAATTATTTGTACATCTATGCTTTCAAACGCCCAGAAAACTGTTTTATCTCTAATTCCCCACTTTTCAATGAGCCAACTCTTCGTTTAACAATAATTTCAGTTCTCCCGCCAAATTAAACATCAGGAAGCGACTAGAAACAAAAAAGAAACGAATTCGGATTGATAAAAACACACATCTGTCATTCTGTCCAATCTTGAATTGTCCACTAGGCCGAACAGGCAAAATGGTTGAGAGTCTCATGCAATTGACCAGCTAAGACAACTTTGAAAACTATTCTATTCATATTATTATCATTGATTACAGACAAGTTCAGTGACAGATGAGTAGAGTGCAGGCACTATTACCACCATGCGCTGGTCCCATGTAACGGAAGCGCCCACAAGATATATAGAGTCTGATAAATACGAGTTTAGCCAGCATGTTTAGCTAGTCTCACACAGCGCTTAAACAGAAGAAAATATAGAGAGGCAACCACGCAATAACAAAAGTCAAATAATTAATAAACGTATTCACAAACTATCATGTATGATGGCTGTCATTTCCCCGAGTCTGGACACAAGTCTACGCCCTAGATGTGTGTGTGTGTGTGCGTTAAAGGTGAATGGCCTAAGTGACAGCTGCTACACGGAAAGAAGCCGAAGCTTATGAACACACACAGATGTGCCCGTGCAGCTCGCTACCACCACAGAACCGACCCTCTCCACGCTATGGCGCCACAAGGACAGAAGACGTATTAGAGAGGGCCACCTCCCCAGAATGCATGACACAACACATGACTGATATCTGGTACCATCATTTACTGCTGGGTGGACAGGGGCTGTTGGATTATAGAATTTGCCCAAAGAAAATTCTCCTCCGCCAGGATTCGAACGACGGTCCTCCCGCTTATGAGACGGGTGTGCTACCACTACACCACGGAGTCCAGCAATGTGTGTGTGTGTGTGTAGGTCGACTTGCTTACCATGAGCACGCCGAAGCTCCACCAGTCAGCAGCGCTGGTGTGTCCGTGGCGGTTGATAATCTCGGGAGCCATATAGTCCACTGTGCCGCAGAAGCTGAATGTTTTTGTGTCGCGCGCAGCCTCCTTGCTCAGACCGAAGTCGGTCAGACAAATGTGACCATCGGCACCCAGCAAAATGCTGACACACACATACACACATACACATACATGAACGGATTTATATATGCAAATATGGTAATTCACGTGTAGGTATGTATATGACTGTGGATGTTTGTGTGCGTATGTGTGAGTGTATGCATCAATTGGTTTTAACTCAGATATAAACTCACGTGCATGGATGTATGAAGGTACATGGATGGTTGAGTATGTTTGTCTGTGTGTAAAGATATATATATATATATATACACAAATACATACACACACACACAAACAGCACCGAACACAATTGTTAAAACATAGTACATTCTGCACAGGGCCGCACATATGGAATTCGCTTCCTCACAAAATTAAAGCCAACATATATAAAGGTACCAGAAATATATTCCAAATGAAATAAAAAAAAACATATTTTATGTCCAATTAACTTGCTAACAATTATTTCTAGATGAGCAAATTGTTTGAGTCTCCTTAATTATGTTCTTAATATGTATCTGTACATTGTGCTATTGTTATCGTAAATTAACACATATGTGTGCGTGTGTGTATTGTATTACCACGTGCTTTATTCTCACAAATTTGTCCGACGAAAAGCTTGGGCTTGTCGGACTTTTCCCATGTTTGTTGTTACATGTTAATGCGTTCATATTGTATGCTTGTGTGTGGAAATATATTTGCAATTTACCATTTTAACACAAACAGACAGACAGACATACATACAACAGCAACGCATATTAAATTTAGATTGGAAGGATTGGATTTGGATTTGAATTGTGATGAGTAGTGGGCTGACGTTCTACCTTTCAGCTTGTATGTGTAAACCATTACTGTGTGCTCAAGTGTGAAACAACACGTGAAAAACGGACAAATTCTTTTGAAACGTTGGTTTGAAGCTCTTTGCGATCAATGATAGCAAAGATCAATGAACAATGATCGCAAGCCAATCAACAATGCTAGCAAAGATCAATGATCGATGATTGCAAATATCGATGAGCAATGATCAGAAATATTAATAATCAGTGATCACAAATATTAATCATCAGTGTTCGCAAATATCAATGATCAATGATCACAATGATCAAATCGCAGCCGAAATAGCTATGAAGCTACGCCAGCTATTCAACTAGCGAGTCCATCCTATATGAATATCATATCCTATATGACAATATACACCCGCCAGTAATACAAACAGCCGCATACATACACTACATACAGTGCTGTACCCAAGCATACACACACACACACACACACACACACACACACACACACACACACACACACACACACACACACACACACACACACACACACACACAGTGCTACATGTTGGAATATTCAGCTCAATATTCAAAGAGATATTGCTTGGACAACAGCCACGACAAACGCAGAAAACGTGAATTAATCATGAAGTTGGAATGGAATGGAAAATCGAGAGAAAAAAACGTTTCCCACTGACAACAGAATAACGGTACTGTGAGCCCCATCCTCCGATCAGTGGCGGCGCCAAGAGCGGGGGCTTGGGGGGACCGAACCCCCCCCCCCCCCTGAGCCCAGCTAAAATCCTGACCATGCTCATTTCGAGTGTAGTTTCTCATGGTTCTCAAAGCCCCGGTATATTTTTCCTTAGCCCCACTTCAGCCCCACCATCGGAAAATCCTGCTGCCGCCACTGCCTTACAAACACATTTCATACATGCTCATAATGAAATCACAAAGCAATGATATTACCAAACAAAACACTCAGACAATACAACCTATTGAGGCTAAATAATCACAATATTCAAAAATTGCATTTTATAATACTGTGAAAAAGAATAAATAGGTAAATGAACGAATAAAAAAACAAAAATATCCAAAAATAATAAATATATAAATAAATAAATTAGAAACATGAATATCCGGAAGAAACATTGCAAATATCGAAAAAATAAGAACAACACTGGAGCTACAAAATACCCGCACATTTTCTCATATAAAACATATTGGTTTTCCTCCAAAAAACACTCTCATTTTTCAACAGCATCATCAACGTCTGTACGTGATGGTGATGTGTGTGTGTGTGTGTGTGTGTGTGTGTGTGTGTGTGTGTGTGTGTGTGTGTATGAGGGTAATACACACGACAGAAAGCCTGGAGCTAGCTATTCGGTCGCGTCATTGTGTATACAAGGAACGAAGCCAACAAAAATCTGCCTTGTCTAATGAGCATGATCAACGGCTCTCCGACAACGCTGATTGCACACACTGTCGTCTACGATATCAAATAGCGCTCGTTCGTGCCAGAAATACACATGTGAGTCGTGTCATTCCTCAGCACACACACAGAACCGCAGCAAGGTATTATGGCGGTCTAGGCTAAATGTGTAAGGATTCAAGAGCATTAAAAATGCTAATGTATAAAAAACGCTTAAAAACGTTTCTATATTTTTCATAGATTTTAGGTTAGATTAGGTTTGGCGTTCTAATGTAATGTGCTGCCTTTGCAGGAGGCGAGGAACTGGAAGAAATTCGTTCAATATAATTTTCTCAATCTATTGTTCTTGATTCCTTACACATTTAGCGTCAACCTCTTATGCCCCCCGAAAGTAGAAGGGGCACGACATTGGGAAAATGCAGTTACAAGCAGCCCCATCGGTCTCCTGGGGACTTACGGTACTTTTATGCGCTACTTGATGATAAATTTCAATATCAAGCGTGAGTCAACACAACACTCGCTCCCTCTCCCCGACCGGAGGGCAAATTGGGATAGATGATATGGCGAAATAATGGACCATCAAGATGTCTCGTGAAAATGAAATGATGAAGTGGAAATGATAAATAGAAGAAGCTAGGAACCAATCGGAAAGGAACAAATGTGAATAAAAACAAAATTGAAAAGGAAACAATGAAGTATATTGTAGTTACAAATATGCTGGAAGTTAGAAAATAAAACCCTAGCTGAATGGCCAATTTTTCCCCTATTCAAGGGGATAAATACAAACTTGCGAGAGATACTAACTTTGTTTTTCAACAGTTGAAGAGATGAGTCAAATAGACAATCATCCGATGCCAACAAATTATAAAGGAAAAAATTGTACAAATAGAAAAGTACGATGACCGACAATATCCTTAATTCTGATTAAGATCAAATTATTCAAATGCCACACCGACATCCGGGGCAAATACAAGTGAAATCTGTGCAAATATGCCAGCACCCACATTGATGCGACAACTCAATATAATTCGGAGCCACAAAATGTGCTTCGTCAACTAAGCAGTATGATCCCAAGCACATACACACACACCATATTAATATTGCTTAATATATATGTTTACACATGTTGTATTTTGTTGTTTTATGTATTCATTCATGTTGTCAACGTGTTATAACATGTATTCCAGAGCATTGCATTTGTTGAATACCATATGTCCAAAAGAAGCCCCAGGCTTAAAGGACATAGTCAATATTGTTTTGTTATCATGTGAATTGTCTGTATAAATGATGCGTTGACAAATAAACATATGAACGTATGAACGTATACTTTCCCGTTTAGGAGCGTAGATACGTGGAACCAATTAGACAGCAAAATAGTTGAAGCTAGAAATTTAAGTTTCTTCAAAAATATGTGAGAAATTATGGAAAAGAGACGGGACAGCACGAGCTTAGCTCATATCCTGTAGAACAACTATGTGAGTACAAGCATGATTCAAGCTCACTTTTCCGGCTTGAGATCGCGGTAGATGATTCCCAAAGAGTGTAAATGATTGAGTGCCAACGCCATCTCGGCCAGGTAGAATTTCACATCGTCCTCAGTGAACATCACCTGCACTCACATACACACACACACATACACACAAAATATGCACACGATAGTATGACAAATGCGTCAATGTGCAATAGAAGAAGGAAACTAACAAATGATAACATAATATAACCAGGTTCAAGGCAGGCATGATTACTTCATGCTTAACAAATATAACATCTAGTTTGTAGCCGTGCGTGGAATATATCTTAAACAGTTTATTGTAGCTGACAATAGTGATTTCAGCGTTAATATGAAAGGGTGTAGATTTTTGTCGAGACTCGGGAGGAGAGAGATTACAGCCATCATGCACTATAAGTCGAAGTTGGCTCAGTTGGTCAATTACATGGAATCCTCAACAAATTACGACCTAGTCAATTACACCCCACATACCCCAATGCAAAGTATAATTACATACAATTGCATATAATTGCAAAAACACACATTTGTTGTGTATTGATACTTTTTTGCTATGCTGATTTTGATTACAATATCCCCAATGAACTGAACTCAGCAGAGTTCTCGGAGGTATAATTGCATATTCATCTTAGCCAGTCAATTTGTCGGGGGTATACATACACCCTCATACAGCCAGGATCTACGCTCATGGTCGATACACCACGACAACATTACAGCGTTATTACTGAACAGCGAATGCACTTTCAGAAGATTAGCAAAGCGTGAAAAGCTCGTGTATTAGTGTATTTGGCTCTAGTCCAATGTTCACTACATATATTCTCTGAGTGGATTCAGATTTAATCACGCGAGCGGGCATGCATGCATCGCACTTCAATCATGACCGGATGGTGTCACAGATGAGAATCAGTGGAATGATTGATTGGTTAAAGTAGTCGCAATAGCCGATGCGTTTCACGAGCGGTGACACTGCCAACTATAGATTGAAGGAGCCATAAACTTGATCCGTGAAATGAATAGGACAATTTGTCCACACAACCATGTCAGTTCAAAACAGCTCAAATGTGTCATCTTATGAGACAAAAGCACATCACTGTACAACTGCATTGGACAAGTTTCCAAAGCGATATCAAATATCTGGATATTGATATCTCTCGATAGTATCAGCTGTTCTAGATCTTCAGTGTTCGGTGTGTACGCATGTGTATGTGAGTGAAGAAAATGTGAATTGGCTAAAATATTTCCCCTTCTAATTTCAACTCTCGGAATATATAAATATTATTTTGAGTGTATTTTGCGGGCGAGAAATCAGAAGATCTGCCTCTGGAGAACCTGCCACACAGCTGCCACCACAACTGCACATCTGACGAAATGTGATCTTGTGTCAGCGAAAACCACGACTCACTATCAAGGGCGTAGATTTGTGTCGAGGATCAGGGGGATGACAGCCATCATGCATTAGTTTTCAAAGTTGGCTCAGTTGGTCAATTACATGGCAACCTAAGCCATTTTCGGCCTATTCAATTACAACACATGTACTTCAATGAAAAATATATTGCATATAATTGTCTAAAATTATATTGTACACCCACACTTGTCGTGTACTGCTACTTTTTGCTATGCTGATTTCGATGACAATATCCCCAATGAACTAAACTCAACATAATTATCGCGGGGTACAATATTCACAGCCCTCAGCCAATTCGTCGGTGGATAAAACACCCCTAGTTAGAGATGCGACCTAAAAAAAACCGACGTTTTTTTAAATAAAAAAACCGTTTTTTTGCCAAAAAAAACCGCGACCAAAAAAAACACGTTCTTCTTGGTTTTTTTTAAGAGTCATGCAAATAATTCTAATTATGGAAATGATATATTTGGGATGTTAAATGAATTATTTTCATCAACACATGGGTTATTCATGCTATTAGTGACCCTATCAAATTGAATTATCATTAAATATGCACAATATAATTGTTATAATGTGTCTGAAAGGCCTAATATCATTGTTTGCACGGTACTGTGCGGCACGTCTATGTACAGTACAGTTTTGCATTCAATTATTGAGTTAATCATTGTGTAAGAAAGCAGGGTTTGAGAACCGTTTCTTATGCTAAAATGTGAAACTGTTTAAAAAAAAACAGGTGGCATAATTTTATTTTATTTTTTACACCTTAACTTTTTACTGCCAGAAATTAACTACGCTGGTTATAATAAGTTTCATCATTTCATTCAGCAGATCAATTATTTGCAAATATAAGAGTACAAACACTGCAAATATTTACACAAATACTACGAATATGCACACAAACTTAGTGTCCCTAATGAGACTACGAATAAAAGCGGGTCGCAGTGGCAACGGACCAGAAAAACGGAAAAATTTTTCGTGTAGGAAAAAAAACAACTGAGGAAATATATTTGATGTACAAAAAAGTATTTGAACACAAATAACTACATCAAAGAAACCATCATCCATAAAACCAGTTTTAAAAACAGGTTACTAATAAAAAAAACAGTTAATTTGGTTAAACTTTCCTTGATCTGCCGCCAATTTTTTCCCAATCTCTACATCTACGAAAACAGTTTTCCAAAAAATATATTTTGAAAAAAACATGGTTTAAAAGAACAGTTTAAAATAAGTGGTTTAACCAGCCGCTTATACGTACCAGCAGGCTACTTGCTATACAAAAGTTATTTGAACGTACATCAATCAAATCTATCTTACATAGATACTGTTTTAGAAAACATTGTTTCATTAAAAAAGCGTTAGTTTAAATGAACGTTTGTCAAAAAAACACTTGACCAACCAATTGGCTTGTGTTGTTCTGCTGCCAACATTTTCTGGACCTGTACATTAATAAAACGAATTTAAAACCAGTTTGAAAAACATCATTGCATTTTTTCATAAAAAACATGGTTTCTTTTAAAAAAACAAGATTATTCAATGAATTTGTTTTGTTATGCTGACAAATTATTTCAAATATCCACATATTTAAAACCATCTTTCAAAACATGGGTTTTCTCAATGAAAACAACCTAAACCACCGGACCCGGATGCACCTTCAAACAGTCTCCTGAGGTATTTATTGATAAATATTCTTGTTTTTTATACTATTATCAAATTATCTTTGAAATCAGACACGTAAAGATGTACAAAACATCAATTGAACTCATTTCTATGTACTAAAATCTAACATCCGATGACAATTGGGGCTAATTCTTAAAAAAAACCAAAAAAAACAAAAAAAACCTAAAAAAACATGTTTTTTTTTGCAAAAAAACCGCAACCAAAAAAACTTTTTTTTTGCATCACTACCCCTAGTACTCCCAGGATCTAAGCACACATTAACCCTTTATACCGGCATAAGCGTGTCGATTTCCATGTTCAGTGCATCGCTCACCGAGTGCTGCAAGTTATTGATCTGCCTGGTGTCAGCAAGACGTAGTCACTGTCTCTGAGGACACATGTAATCACCTCAACGACTCACCTCTGTGAATTTCACTGGCAGTTCAGCAGTACAACAAACACTGCGGGCACAAAATGAGTCTTGGTCGCAATTTACAAGACAGACTCAATTTGCGACCTGTATGTTTATAATGTCATTTGTACTGCATTCGTTAGGCACTGTCATCCCGTCTGTTCGGTCATAAGCCACCCGAAATAAGAAAATGGCACGTGACGTGAACACTCGGAGTATAGTGAGAGACTCGCAGCACTGGTCATATTCACAAAACAGTGTTATAGTATACATTCACAAACCAGCGCGAAAGTGCGAATGGAAAAAGAAAAAGAAAAAAATAAGAAAAATGGCACCGTCATACATTGGAGGAATGAAACAAAAAAAAAACGCCTAAAACGTGAATGGAAAATTGAGATAGAGAAGAAGTTGTACATACATGTATGTATGTGTGTGTGTGCGTGTGAACACTGAATGCTAATTAACACTACAGATTGAAATTGAAAGACAGCCAAAGTAAAAATAGTGATGATACTTATCGATAATAATAGTGATTAATGATTGAGGATAATGATAGCATTTATCATTGGACGACCACTGACACAAGTCACATTGGTATATGCTCTCTGCCTGAAATGGACTATTCATTCTGGAAAAAACTGAAATTAAAAGTTAGAGGTAAAATACCTCAAGTGACAGCTGCTACACGGACAGACGCCGATTCTTATGAACTGGGTGCAGAAGCTATCACTTCACCGGTTCATTAGTAACTAATATAACCATTGCGTTGTAGGCTACGACTCCCGCATTAATTACCCTTGTACAGCGTGCGGTGTTTCCATGCATTGCCACAACACACCAAATAATATGCATCACGGAACAATACACAGTCAAATCTCGCTACTAAGCCACTCTCGGTACTATGCCACTTTTGCTCGGTGCCGACAAATTTCGACCTACAATCAACTTACTATACCACCCCTAATCTCGCTACTATACCAATTTTGTCGAATTACTTTTGCGAAGGTCAAGTTTGTCCAATAAGAGATCCAGCTAGAACCAGCTGATTCTGAGCTGCTCGGGATCCGGGAAACTCTGCTTTCCGAAGAAAACATTCACGGGAACGAGGAAATTGAGCTTTCTAACTTTCTTCAAGCCGACGATCACCCTGCGATTGGTGGGTATTTTATGCTGGAGAAGGTTACAGAGGAAATGCTGAACCACGAGGAGCCGGTGAAAAGCGATGTCGAAGTCATACATAATGAGGAGGAAATAATTTCGTTCGAAGAGAAGCCCAGCGCTCATGGGCTTAATATTAGGAAGTTCATTCAGCAGAGTAGAGCAAAACCCGGTGTGATGCCAGCGTGTGATCGTTTAGACAACGAGATGCTCGAAATTCGCCGAAAAAAGATGCGCCCACCGACGACTTTTAAGAGCTCCGGAGTGAAACTGATGGATAAATTTAGAATATAAAACTATTTGATAATAAAGCCGCTTTCGTGGGGAAAATACGGCCGTTTTTACAAATCCTCGCTACTATGCCATTCTTGCTCGATCCTGACGGGTGGCCTAATGAGAGAAGGCAAGTGATATTTGACAGAATAATAAGCAATCCGAGCTACAGAACACTAACAGGATAGTTGCGTCCACATCACTGTATTACACGACCCACAGCTGCAAGCAAAATCCACTGTAAACGTGGTCAATAATAGCAGAAATATTAACCATATATCTACCATAGCGGCCACTGAATTACAGTAGGTGTGTTTGTTTGTGTTTGTGCGTGCGTGCGTGTCCTCCATCTACACTTTCATACCGCACTGTTTCTGTACAGACGAATACTAATGTGGGCATGCGTCTTTCTGTCTGACTGCCTGCCTGTGTGTGTGCATAAGTCACGGTCATTGCGCACTTATGGCCATCCATTATCGTTCCACTGGTGCGCGTGCGTACGCCTATATACATCGTGCTAGTCGGACGACGATGGGAGTATGAGCGAGCGAGATAGCCAGCCAGTATGCTGATCATGTCGTTCGCCGTGATACGTGCGCCCCAGTGGCGGCGCCAGGGGGAGGGGGGCTAGGAGGAGCTGAAGCCCCCAAAATTCCTAATCGTTATACATTTCGAGTGAAATTCCTCGTGTTTCGCCAGGCCCCGGTATCTTTTCCTGAGCTCCCCCTTAGCCAAATCCTGGCGCCGCCACTGGTGCGACCAAAAGGGCAATCGCCTATACACAGTGCTGGCCACGTTCCAAACAATCACAGTATAAGCGCGACAAGAACACACACATTCACACACAACCACGCGCAAACAATATTACACGACGAGTCAAACACACACATGCATACACTTCCACATTACACGTATGCAAATACAGATGTGTATGTCCAATAGTGTAAAATAAACCGAAACAAATTTCGAATGTGAAAAAATATACAATCAAACCATCCAATACAAGCAATAAAGCAGAAGACATATAAACTCATTTGATATTATACGATGATATGATATGATATTATTTGATGTGCAACAGCTGGAGTATGGCCTACTTCTGATTCCACTGCAATATTCAACAACATAGTTTCTCAACGTGGGCCATGGGATAATGTTGAGGGTCGATAGGACCAAACCAACCGCTTATACCAGCAGACTATTCATATAAAAAAGGTATTTGAACGTACATCAATCAAATCTATCTTCCATAGCCTATTTCAAAAAATACATTGTTTGATTAAAAAACGTTAGTTAAAAACAATCAATTAGCTTGTCTTGTTCTGCTGACAACATTGTCTGAATTCGTACATTAATAAAACGAAAAGGGGAACCACCATATTATCTCAGGGCTCACGAAAACTTCAGGTTAAAATAGATTTCGATGTTGTACATTTCAATCGTGTGATCCGCCGATTTATGTGTGCTCACTCCACCTGTACGCAAGGTCGTGGTGTTGTTTTGGTGGTCGATGGAAATATTCACCGGCCTGCATCAGCTCTGGAGAAGTGGCGATGCGACAATCCATGAGTGTATGGGCCACAAGGACTTCTAGGAGGGACCAAGGACTGTTTCTGGGTGACCGCAACGAATGGTATTGTGTGGAAGGAGGCCAAGACAAGAAAAAGGCTGAGAAACACTGTTCTATAATATCCTATCTAATATGATACAACAAAACTGCTGAAACACTGATATAAACTGATATAAACAATAAAAGCGTTCATTTTTTACGCGCGCACAAGTGTCCTCTTTTAGAGATTCTACTTATATGATCACCCTGATAGTAATAAAACTGAAGTAGATTCAACCTACAATCACTCGTCCACGCATCGCCATTGCTTCGAGTTGGCATCCACTAGCATTGACCGGCTCCATGCTCATCCGATATGCGGCAAAAGTTGGACGCAATATCTTAACCATTAGCCGGACAAACTTTCTCGAATAGTTATGTGAAACCCGAGGCAACTGGCTATTGTATATAACAACAACAACAACGTAATGTGTGTTGTCATTGTTTGGCGGCATATTGCCTTGCAACGAGCCTTGCTGCAATAGAGTCTAGCATGTTGCAATTGAGGCAAAAATCCAGCATACCATTGTCCGATCTACAAGGCTCGGTTTGCTGCGTCAAAGTAGCGACTTGAGTATATACAGCATCAGCCGACACATAGCGATGATGGGAATATCTTCTGATAGGCTATTTTCTGTGCTCATTGGCGGCGCCCTCATGACATTATCCGTGCTCGCTACAAACACGTTCTATTTGAAGCAAACAGTCTCGTCGGATATGCCCCCGGCCGACGCTACGATTACCGGACATTCAGAACTGATGTGCTCAATTGATTGTCAGAAGAGAGGAACAAAACGCTGCTCTCATTTTTCGGCTGACGGAGGCGTTTGTCGACTGTACTCGTACGCCAAAATATTCAACAAGACAACTAGCAATACAGCGGTGGCAACTGTATACAGACACGTGACCAACTGTCCTGATGACTGGATCATCAGTCTGGACCAAGTATCGTGCTACAAGCTGATCAACAACAGAACAAGTCGGGAGCAGGCTCAAAAACACTGTCAGACTTTGCATCCATCTGGAGATCTAGCGACATTCCGCTCCCCACAAGACAGTAATCAATTAGCTGGCTATGTATTGAGCATAACTGGTAATGTTGGCATAGCTACCTACATCAAGCTGAATGATATTGAAAACGAAGGTGACTTTATTTGGGAGAATGGCTATCGGCCCACGTTTCAGGTGTGGCGTGATGGTTATCCAATAAGTGCTGCAACGGATAGAGATTGCATCGTTGCTGTATATATGCCGGTCCAAAGCACACAGGGCACATGGGTCAATGTGTCATGTGCCAAAAATTTGACGTTCATATGTGAGATATTGCCCTAGTGACCTATTGCCCACTGTACGTGGTGTTAAGCAGCAGCGCACTAACAGTACTTGGTCAGCACGATAAAGCCGCAGAAAAGCCAATTCACTGTCAAGAAAACAGCAACAAGCCAACCTCTATTCTACTCGTGGTTCAGCGTGGTCACATCCATCAAACATACACCAATATACAACATACATCCGCCTCGTAGCCGAGTGGTTAAACATCCGCCCTCTGCACGAGCGGTTCAGGGGTTTCGTTTCCCTGGCGCAGTGCAATGTTTGGGCTCGATTATCAAAGGTATACTCCAATTGTAGTGTAGTGGAATTCGTGGCTTTGTCCGCGCAAAAAATCACGCAAACAATTCTCCCTTGTGTTGTGTTCAAATGCGTAATAAAAAACATACACCGGTACTCGGTATCTAAATCAGGACTCGATTTGGTATTTGGTATCGATGGCTTATGGTATCTGATATCAGCTGCACGTGGAATCGATTGCCACTGATATTTGGCGTCGATCGCATCTGGTACCTGATATTCACTGTATCTGGAACCGATTGCATCTGGTATTTATCTGTGCATGGAGTCAATTGTATCTGGAATCGATTGGATCTGGTATTTAACTGTATCTGGAATCTATTGGTATCGATTGCGCTGTATCCACTGCGGTGTTTTATTTACCTCAACGGTTATGAAAAATTAACAACAGCTTTTCGTCTGAGCCGACTCAAGACGTATCTGAACGTAGATGCACTCGAAACCACCACCATACACTTGAATCACGATATCTAAACTATGATACGTATTCGATTGAAACACGTGTGAAGTCCACTTGTGATTCTCATTCGCACACTAAGTTGTGTTCGTCACAAACAACCACGTCCAAGCTAGCAATAATAGTTGAATGAAATAATAATATCATTATGCGTGAAAACAATATATTATGCTTGTGATTGGTGCGTATCGTATATGTTGGCCATTGAGCGCATATTTTAATCCAAAATGCTACTGCATGTTTTCCATGGTGGGCCTAATGGTCACAGCTATTTCAGGGTATCAAAATTCAATCTGCCAAAGTTTTTATTAACCAAAAGAAGAAGCTTCATTATAGTATGCATTATATCAATGCTAATAAGTGCAAACATCTGCAACAGTTTGATGAAAAACGTAAATTATTACGTAAATCCGACCTTTCAATCAGAACGGATTCTCCCAACATACTGTATATGTGGAACAAACAGAGTATTTGAAAAAATTTACCGAAATTTCGGGTGGGCTTATTGAACCGTACTAGCACCTAACGCAATCTGTGTGGTTATTGGCTAGGTTCAGTAAGCTGACATAACCAAACTTGACCTAACCTGACCAACCTAACCTAACCTAATCAATAACCACACAGTACGTTATGTGCTAGCTATCTGTTGTATACAAACTCGTGCCTTGTGTTGAAAACCACTGAAATTACGCTATGGTGAAAAGTGAACATATTGACCACACGCCACTGTCGCACTCACCGCACTTGGTACGCCTTTGACACTACACTGGCCGAGGTGAACATATTGACCTATTGCAGAGTATGGGAGTACTCGGGCATTTGTGGCTAATATGTTCATAGGGCAATATTGTGGTACTCTCCTAAAAACCTAGCATTTCAGGCCTGAAAAATGTCATGGGTTTAATGGTCGGCAGCCACGGAATTCGATGTAATTATTCAACAAAGTAGCCGACCATGTGAAAACTGTTCATTCTCACGCCATTTTCCACCTGGAACAGAGTCAACTCGGCAGCTAGCAGAAATCAAGCAATCACAAGCACCTGGGGCGTGACATCATGATTTCCGTTTGGGGTCAAAATGTCTATGCGATCATATGATATACAATAAAAGCTTTGTTTGAGCGGCATGCCGTTCAATTTTTCAAACCTTACCCCGTAGTGAAGTTCAGTTAGATGTGCAGTTCAATTTTTCCACTAGCTGGTCGGAATTTTGAGAAGATACGGCAAATTGTTGTGGATGAAAACAACCAGCTAACGTATGCATATTGATTTAACATTCAACATAAGGCACAAATAATGGGTGATTACTGGTAAGTAATCAAAAACTCACTAATAAAAATCAGTCAGTCATAGCTATTGGCAAAAGAGAAGAATTCTTCAAAGTGGCATTCAATTAGTGGTTTTACCGTATATTAGCGTTTACTTTCCATCCAACCTCCGACGGCTTGGCAATGAGCCAATAAATTTGCCCACCTCTTTTGCAAGGTAGGTGAAGAGATCGCCGCCGCGTAAAAAGTCCAGAATCAGATAGAGTTTGCCCTCAGTTTGAAATGCATAGTAGAGACTGACAATGAACGGATGCCTAACATCGGCCAGAATGTCGCGTTCCTTCTTCGACCTCAGCCGATCTCGCACTAGTCCAACGTCACACACACACACACACATTCACACACACACACACACACACACACATGTATACACGAACCACAGACCTTCCGCTTGTGAGGCGGGTGTGCTACCACTACACCACGGGGTCCAACAAAAGGACACACATCGTAACAACTGAGCATAAGAAAATAATATAAACGTCCTGTGCTATTGGATGATATCATCAAGTGAAATAATTCGATATGATCGCGTCTGACCTTTGAGAGTTGCTTTTTTGAGTACTTTCATCGCATAGAAGGTGCCCTCGTCATCACCGCACGCTTTTCTCACGAGAAAAACCTACACCAGACACACAAACACACACATATATATATTACATTAACCTATAGTCTCCCATAGTTATATCAAGTACAATAACTTTGATATTTTCAAGCTTTTATATCAATAGATTTAAATGAAACTTTTTGAAAATATAGCGCTGATATCTCAATGATTGGAAGCGTGTTAATATAGGCAAAAAAAGCACAATATATAGTGATTTTAGAAGATCTCATAAAAGATCACCGCGAGGTGATGAATTGAGGCATTATTAACGCACATTCCGCCCGAGGGCAATGTGCGATACCCACAAATGTACACACACACACACACACACACACACACACACACACACACACACACACAGATACGCACGCACAAGCAACACAGAGACGTAAATACATAAATGTGTATCAACAAAATACAAGAACAGAAGTTAAATGAAATACACACACACGCACAAAACTGGTAAACCTCTAGTGCAGTGATTCCCAACCTTATTGGAGCTAGTGAAGCCCACAAGTCCAAACATGCATTCATCGAACCCTACGTGTTTGAATTATTTGAAGAAAAATCACAAATCATATACGATCAAGACAGTTACACAAGTAGGCTACTACTGAGTGGACCGAGTTGCTTGCAGCACAGATATCATGACCAAGCGATGTGGCGTGATTAACTGCAGCCAATGATTGCTAAGCAGAGCTTGATGTCACGAATCATACGCGAGTGGGTGAACCAAACCACCGAACCCCTGGGGATCGATCGAAACCAGGTTAAGAACCACTGCTCTAAAGGTTAAAGGTTAAATGCCTAAGTGACAGCTACTACACGGGAAGAAGTAGAAGCTTATGAACACACACAGGTGTGCCCCGTGCAGCTCGCTGCCATCGCAGAGCCGACCCTCTCCACGCTATGGCGTCACAAGGACGGAAGACGTATTAGAGAGGGCCACCTCCCCAGAATGCATGACACAACACATGACTGATATCTGGTACCATCATTTACTGCTGGGTGGACAGGGGCTGTTGGATTATAGAATTCGCCCAATGAAATTCTGCTCCGCCGGGATTCGAACCACGGTCCTCCCGCTTGTGAGGCGGCTGTGCTAACCACTACACCACGGAGTCCACAAGGCACATACAGGCACACAGACACACATTCGCTGATGTGAGATGAACATTTGTAGATATTCTTGTGTGTGAACGATTTGTCGTGTGATGTCGTGTCGTGCGATTGTTGATTCACGTGGCTGTGTTGTGCTTTCACATGTTCGTGCGTGATTTTGCTTATGCTTCTGTCATTGTGTACATAATCGTGTTGATATGTTTTGTTCATCAAGGAGTTGTTGTTGGCTCGATGCACCGATGCCACCTTGTAATGTTTCCTCATAATGTTCCGTTATATGTGTCTGTGGTAAAAAAAATGTTTTAGTAATAACTTACTTTTAATTTTTAATACAAATCATAAAATTCATCATCACTCTCATGAGGAATATCACTCTCTGGAGTCAGTCTTTCAGCAATACCAGCCAATTCTTCGTCATCATCATCAGAGTAGTCATTAAATGACATCTGATCAAATGTTTCATCAGATGTCATTACATACTGGTGCTAAAACACTTACTCCCATGTATAAGATACCTGCTATTAGCACAGTGAAAATTAATATAAAAAGGGTCTCTGAAACACGGAACATCAATGTAATCGCGCCAACCTTGCCAAACGAGCCTTCGCCCAGAACTCTCACTAGCTGGAAATGTAACGGCTCGACTTTGACTGTTCCACTAGGCGCAATGGTCAGGTGACTGATGTCAATTTCGGTGGTCGGCTCCCGATCCCCAGCGACGACAGCGGAGGCCTCGGTATTTGTCTGCACACACACACACACACACACACAATAATCAACGTTTTTAAGCATAGCATTGGCAACGATAAACTGGATAGAAAAGGTTGGGTAGTTTGGAGTGAGAGAGATCGAAGGGGACACAATAAATGCCTTAGGCAGACCAGAGTGGTTAGGGATATAAAGAAATAGGTTTCCCAAATAAGTGTATCGACGTTTGGAATAGTCTAGAAAAGTATGTAGTGGAATAAAGTAGTATTGGACAATTTAAGCGTAGATTAGACAATAGTGGGTTTGGAGACAGGACAGTCTGACAGTCTTGCTCATCTCCTGTACACAACAACTAGTGAGTACACACACACACACACACACACACAGAGTCGTTGGGTTCAGAGGAAACAGGCTGACGCTGACGTCGCACAAATACTTCCCCGTGCGTTCGAGACAAAACCTTCACTTGAACAGCACGCAAACTAAGATCAACCAACGGGCGTACATTGAGGAGATATAAGCTAAATATTGAACATCCTCTAGACCAGTGGTTCCCAACCTGTGGTACGCATGTCACTGGTGATACGCGAGGACCTTTCGGAATCATGAACAATGATAACAGGGCATGACTTCTGCTGATTTGTGGGCGAAGTAATGTGCCTCATTGACCAGCTGGTAGAGAAGAAGCAGATACACTACTCACATTGAGTTCTATTATTCAGTTGATTTATGTGTTCTACTTGTACAATTATGTAAATAAAGTGATATCTGATTAAACTGAGTTTTTCCTGTTAACAAGTGGTACGCGGCGACTTCACAGAAAGGTTAGGAACCACTGATCTAGATAAACATCATCTACCAATTATCCACACAGATTTATCGAAAAAAATATCACAATTTTAGTCGGGTTCATACATAACAGATGAGAGAAATAGCACAACAATACCTCGTCATCATCTGCCAGAATATCAGTGGAATTTTCTCCATCCTAGACAAAACAGACACAAAAAATAAATACCAGCATCGATTTGGCGAAAAACGCTAGTTCAGTTCAGTTTCTGGTGGGTTTCAGTTCAGTTTCTACCGCCTTCACATCGGCACTCCTATGTTAAGCTTGTTTATGTAATTATTTCTATTCACTCTTCAGTTTATTATCTTCTTTTGTCTCCTATTCAGTCTATCATCTGATCAAATTTCTCATCAATCCCCTTTTTCTTACCTTCTGCTCTGTCTCTCTATTTCCCTCCCTTCTTTTCTTTGTTTTTCTTTGCTAGATAAGACAAAAATCAGGTTTAAAACCGGCAACGACAGTAGCATGATGAAAAGTGAGTTTCTCCCGAGAATATCTAGCAAAACACGGCAAATTACTGGTATTGCTCCCCTACACTATACAAGCATAGGTGAACAACGCACACAAACTCGCACCCAGATACCTGTTTCCACGGATCAGCATACGGCGCCAGCGGCATCACACAAGCTTGCACAAAAACTGCACAAAATAAAAACGACGAAAGTATAAATGCATATAGTGACAGTGATATAGATCATCATCATGTACTTGAACGTTGAACTTGTACCACAGACGATCAATTCAATATTAAATTAAATAATTGTCATAAATTTACTGCTACTTGTTAGTAAAGCCGAGCATGACAAGAACAGGATATATTTTACATTTTGTTACAGCGATCATAGGAACATTGCCGCAAAAAGCCAGTAGTAACGTAGGATAGAGGCACACACGTGAAGATGTGAGGTGAATCATTCCCTCTTAATGTCACAAGCACAAAATTATAAACATGCATGATATATCAAATACTTAAAACAGCATACATTGATATAGAAATTAATTTTTATGATAAGTTTTCTCATATAATAACAACATTAATTATAAATTAATTAAAACGACTTGTAACAACTTTCTTCAAAAAACATTACCCCAATGAGGAACAAACACACGATCATACAACAGCAAAACCCGAAGATGTGGGATGAACTTGCAGATTCTGAATGTTTACAATTTTGTTTATTGTTATCGATACACTTCATCTGTCGTTTCAGGAATACTAAATAATAATGGAGTTTGTAATATGTCTCAGATCAGATAAATATAACAAATATCTCTATTTTAGCAGCTCTCTAATCGTTTACACCATTTTTCTAGAGCATATTTGTATTGAAAAAGTCGGGATACGTTTAAATGCGACGATTGATCAAACAATTGACACGCTTGTTATTGGTTTTTGGGTCGTTTGAGCGTCGTTGTTTTCTTAGTTTGTTCTGAGGTATCAACGATTCTTTGACAAATCTATTTTGATATTACATATTAAATGTTTTTGGGAGATGTTTGTGCGTTTCTAAGGTCTACTGAGCCGTGGCTCAACTTCGGTCAGACCCCTCATGTGATTGTTTTGTTGTGACCTTTTAAATCAGGAAGATTCTGCTTGATTTTTGTGGTTTATTACATTATGGGCTCCGGTTTCATTAAGGTTCATATGATATTGATATGTTTTATCAAGGAGTGCTTTTATCAAGTTTGACGTCCTTGTCATGATTACTTCATAAAACATGTATCGCGCATGAATAGAACAATTACTTACGCTGTATTCGTCTGAAATATATTAAGCGTGTATGCATATACTATTAGGTACATGTGTAGTGTATGTTTATGGAGTATTTTTGTAGTTTTAGTTTCTGTGTAAGCTGGCTACATATCTTATTTCCAAAGCTGGTGCTAATTTAATTCAAATTTAAGTATTCAACTATGTGCATTATTGCTGGAAAACATTTGTAGTGTATATTCTGTATGAATTTGTCCATGGCTATGCTTGACCTTGAATTCAACCTTGAAGCTTTCCGTTTGGAAATGTCAAATGCGGGCATGGTTAGGTTGCATTGGCTTGTGATGGTACATGGCTTAGAATATCCTGTTATCATGACTAAACTGTACTGGCTATTTGCAATGCCAAAGCACGGCTGACTGATGCACCCGGTCGCCTAAAACTGCTGTGGTGTCTGTCGGTTTATTTTGACGTCTAGGCCACTTTCGACCGTTGCTTCTTTCTGAATTTTGTGTGATTATTCCAGTTCGCCTGCAGTATGTGTGGAATGCCCAGATTGCTTTTTTCAACGGGGCGGCATTTGTTGACGTTATATTCATGCATATTGCATACACGTCGCTGTAACTTGTGTGTGTCATTCTCGTTCTACAGTCCTCGATTATATAACTCGCTCCCTTCTCATATCACCTCCTCGCTCACGTATCGTTATTTTACTTTTTCTCTACGGAAACATCTTTTCGAAATTTAATTTTATCCCGTGACTCATTCCTTGACACCTTTTGCCTCTCTGATGTGTGTGTGTGTGTGGGTGCGAATGCATGTATGCTTGTATTTATCTTTGTTTGAATCCAATTAGGTTTATCGCATTGTGTTACTTATAGTACATTTCACTCACTCATCAATGTGTTCATCGATATGTGTTCATTGTGTTAATGTGTTTATCTGTGTTCCTTGCCTTATTTAATTGTGTGATATTTACTCATTCATGTGTTATTCACTCTTTATTTTATTGTTTATGTAAATAACTTTTAGCTTTGTCTGCTTGTTTATACTGTGTAGCTGCTGCGCGCCCGTGTATGACAGGCGCTATAAAATAAATAAACTGAACTGACTCATCTACGACCTCGGTACATTTTTCTCTCTCTCTCTCTATCTATATATTGTCGCCACTCATACATTGTCACACCATTTCACACTTTTATTAATCGAATGTGTTGTGTACTTTGCATTTATTGTCAACGTAGTGTGTGTGTGTGTGTGTGTGTGTGTCTGTATGTGTGTATGTGTTGGCTCGATAACGCAATGCTGCAATCATTTTTAAACTCTACTATAATTGACAATCATACGAAGAGCAATTTCACTATTTGATTTGAACGTTGTATCATAAAGCTGTGTGTATATGTATATATGCTCAATACTTTATCGCTGCATACATTCAATGTGTGTGTGTGTGTGTGTTTGTGTTTGTGTGTGTCATCAGGCTGGGTAGTTTGGTATGGTGCGTGTAATGGTGGCGAGAGCCGTCGGTCCGCCTGTGGCCACCAACACGTGTAGTGTGTCCAGTATCATCGCGTGCAGGTACTGTCGCCGTACCAGAGCCACACCCACCTGTGTCTCAATCTCTACTGCACACACACACACACACATACACATACATGTTGGTATAGATTAGCATCTGTGTGTGTGTGTGTGTGTGTGTGCGCGTGTGTGTGTGTGTGTGTGCGTGTGTGTGTGTGTGCGTGTGTGCGTGTGTGTGTGTGTGTGTGAGTATTTGTACTTGAGAAGCCTCAATGTTTATATTGAAGTATATACATTAAATGCAATTCACTTTACTTTATACACACCCACACACATACACATGCATGTTGGTATAGATTAGCATGTGTGTTTGGAAATCAATGTTGTAGTTGAATGTATTTAGGCATTTTTAATGTTGTTTGTAGCTGACACTGGCCACAATCAATATTGTGTTAGGATGTATATGATTTGTATGTATTGTTTCATGATTTGCTTGCTATTCTTTGGCAAATATATTCTAAGCAAACAAACAGGTACACACACAGACACGCATACACACACACACACACACACACACACACATACACACACGTATACACACACACACACACAGACACAAATGCAAACGTTTAAAGATGGTAAGCAAATTATATGCAACAAACGGATGCACATAGACACAGGAAATATTTCAAACAATAGTACAAATGTGAATATAATATATCTTACATCAATACTATTTTGAAAATAATGACGAGAGTAATAAATAGTGTTTTTTGTTTTTTCCATATTAAAACACACACACACTCACTCACACACACATGCACACACACAATTACACACTCACACATACACACACTCACACATATACACACTCACACATACACACACACTCAGACACAAATATATACACACAGAAATATTCACACACGTACACAAAGGCACACACACACACACGCATACACACAACTATACACATACACACACAAATATGTACACACACACAAAGGCACACACACACACAAATATATATATATATATATATATATATATATACAAATACACATACACACACACAGTGTAGCAGTGTTGAGATAACTTTTTACAAAGACAGATTAACATTGTTTGGCTTTACTGAGCTCGTATGAATGAGGGAAGAGGGCGTCTTGATTGAAATCAACAGGTGCAATGATGGTTCAATGTTGATTGCACGAGGTATATTGGACTTATACGGTGGCAGGGCGTGAGAGAACATGGCAGCGAATTGACAACAAAGCGCCGAAAAAGAGCGTGTGTTCGTTTAGACCAGTGGCTCCTAACTGCTGGTGGAAAATATTCGCTTTGTCACCGTAATGCATTATAATTAGATACTGTAAGAATTAAGTGCATGATAACGAACATTTACGAAATTGACGCACCATGACGAAATCATAATCGTGATTTGATCGAAGCAAACCATGATTGAATTATATGATTAAAACACAATCGTTACATATATCAGGGGTTCTCAACATTCTGATGATTCCGTACCTCCGATGGATTGTCGAATATGATGCCTTTCACTTGACTGGTCAAATAATTATCTTCAATCTTATTATTTACCAGTATGTCTTCCAGAGCCACGAGTATTTCAATCGCTTGATTTCACTACAGTTTACGTACGGATTTCTCCGATTTTGTTTCTTGGAATACTTCGAACACGAAGGGCTCGATGAATGCGTGTATCCAATTGTGTGGTTCAGTGTCTCCAGCAAGGTTCAGAGGAGTTGGGCTCATTTCTTGTAGCGTTTAACTAGTCCAGTGCATTATCACCAGTTGGTTACGTACAGACACCATTTGATCAAGGGGCGGCGTAACTTAATTATAATTGTTTTCTCCTAGTGTATTAACCACTTGAGTAATAGGGACTTCCCAAGTGCATGAATCGAACACTCATTCAGAATTGCGGCATTCATTATGGTTTATCAGTCAACTACGGTGTTTGTTCCGCTCACCTATGAATATTTTTGCTTTTAATTGCATTTGTTCATGATATTTCCAAATTAATTACAGTATTTTTGCAGTTCTGAAGGAAGTGTTATAAAAACATACTAAATGATTGCCTACTCTGCGTCATGAATGATAAATTCTCATTTATTTCTGCATAAACGCACTTAAAAATACTTCTGAAGTGTGAACTGAGCGCTTAGAAGTACTTCAGAAGTACTTCTGAAGTTCAATCGAACATACCTCCAGTAATGTAGCGGTTGTGGGATTTCGCTATTGTTGCTATTAAAGTTGGTTGTTTGTTGATGTGTGTGTGTGTGTGTGTGTGTGTGTGTGTGTGTTTTCTGTGTTACAACGCATAATCTGTAGAACACTCCCACACTCAATATTGCGTATGCTACCACACACACACACAAACACACACACACACACACACACACACACACACACACACACATTTATGTTTGGTGCTACGAGACCAAGATGCAAACTCATCGTGATTTGCCTTGGGAGTGGTGTGTGAATAATTTATGTGCCTTTGTGCGTCGCGAATGGGTGTAAGTGCGTGTTTTTCTCGAGTGAGTGTGTGTGTGTTTGTGTGTGTGCGATATTTATTGTTTCTGGATTGGTAGTTTGTCCACGCACCCAGACGCACGCAAACACGCTTTGTTTTTCCTATCTCACACACACACACACACACACACACACACACACACACACATACACTCCAGGTGTGTGTGTGTGTGTTTGTTGTTGGACTTTTTTGCAGGCTCCGTTATGTCTGTGTGTGTATTTGTCGATTAATTTGTTCTATTGACTTACTGGAGAATTTGCCAGTGTTCCACGTGGGCTCTTGTGCCTGTCACGCAGGGTTGTATGAGTTTGGGATGATTTGGTGTGGCACTGCATGGTGTTCAACACGCCACGCTATTGCATTATCGGTCATACAGCGACGTCAACATGATATTGCGGCAGTAATTATGTAGTAATGAATCAATATAATTAATAATGATAATTCATCAGTTATTATTCGGTAAATATTACAACGTTGTAATTGTGGTTATTATTGCGATAGAGTGTGATCATTTTCGTCCACCTAAATCAGTGGTTCTCAACCTTTCTCAGTGTTCGCACCTTATTTTCAAATCAGCACTCAGTTCTCGCAGCCCCTGGTTCCCTGATAGGTATACGAAAATATATAAATACAAACGACGTAATAACAAATCTTTATATTTAATATCCATTCATAACAAATCCTTTAAGATAATTAAGCAAAACTACGGTTTTCAGGAAAAATATAATGATATGTTAAACATATAATTTCTTTTACAAAAATTACAGGAATTTTCGCACTCCGCTTAAGAACCCCTGGTCTAAGTACTGTATTGCAGGGTCATCCTCGGCATACATCCTATCAGTCTCAGTCTATATTTGTGCTTGTCTATGAATCAGTGACTTCCAACTTTTTTATCATCAAGTCTGGAGGTCCCGTACATTCGCCTCGTGCCCCCTGGTTCCAGAGAAACTCATGTTTCGCTTTATTTACATAGTTATACGAGTAGAACGCTGAATTTGAATGGTGTGTGGCGTCTGGTAGCAGTTGCAAAAATGCTGCTAGATTTGCTTGCGCTAGACGCTAAATATTTTATATAAAGTAAAAATAGCAAAATTATTCGTGACTCCGCAAGTGTTCGCGTATCACGTGCAAGATATCTAGCGTACCACAGGTTGAGAACCACTGCTATGAATACACGCGAGCTTTGTTGATGATCTGTGTAATGTTTATGGAGCGTTTTGTCAGCAGCGAGATATGACTAACTCGCGTTCACGTTGGTCGAGTCGCTTAATACTGTGATAATGTCAATTAAGCAATGTTGGCTCAATGTATCGGTGTGCCACTCATTGTCACACAGTGTGTGCAGTGAATGCGCGGCTGTGTGTGTGTGTGTGTGTCTCATCGTGTTTGGCGATACAAATACAAGTTTGTAGTGGCTATCACATCTTGCGGACATTACGCGCCAGGTACGTTTGGCCTCGCATCAGTTCCGTCTCTTTTTTCTCTTTCCTAACTAACCAAACCTTGGCTAACCTAACAAAAAAAGCGAATGAGAGCGGGTACTGAAGCTGGCTCGAATGTACCTGGCACGTACAGCATGGCTTTTACAGCATGGTTTCCGCAGACTAGTTCGTAGTTTCTGTCAATGCGCTTGTGATTGCGATGCGGTTAGCTGATTCGGTCTCTGTGTGTGTGTTTGTGTGTTGACACAACTGCCTGTATTTGTGTGATTACACCGATGAATTTCAGTTACGCGTGTGTGCGTGTGTGATTGTGATTTGACAAACACACGTGTGTGTGGCGCCGTTTGTTTTCCCACACGATGCCAACCGGCTGCTAATTGGAACACTTCCAGATCTTTCTATCTCTCCCTCGTACCAGTGGCGGCGCCGGGGCTAAGGGAGTTTATTTGTATTTTTCCGGGTGTATTTCTTCTCAGGTGGGAAGTGGAGGGCGGGCTAAGGAAAAGATGCGGAGGCTTGGCGAAATACGAGGAATAACACTCGAAATGTTCATGATCATTATTTGGAGGGGCTCAGCGAACTTAGTACATTTTACTGAGAACAATTATCGTGACCAAGTGGGCCCACTACACCAAATATGAAATATGTTTGCCAATTGTAGGTACTTTTTTCCAGGTTGTTGCACATAATTGCTCCTTACAAGATATATTGTTTAGCCCTAGCTGGATTCCCTGCATTGCTTAGGTGAGTAGATATATCGATTTATGTAAATGTCATTTTTTGGTCATTTCAAACACGCGGAAATATAATTGTCATGCGGAATGTGAAAAATTGTAATATATTCTTGAAATTTTGACAAAAAAGTCACAATTTTCCTAGGCTCTGCAGAAATATTACTAAGATATAATTCATAGGGAATGTTGTAGAGCCTTTAGGTAAGTAGGCCACTCTCACACCTGTGCTTTATGCTGAAGAGTGGCTGTGTGCGCCCTGTCGAATCAAGACAGAGTTTGTGAGAGAATTTAATCGTACTGGAAGTGGGGCTCGGCAATACCTAGAAAATTACTGTCGCAAGGGCGAGTCGAGTTTCGCTCAGATGGGGGGGGCTCGCTGAGTTGGAAGTACACCATTTTCTATCTGTTGAATGTTCATTGATGGCCTCAGCGGGGTGATATATTCTGCTTCAAGCAGGCGCAGTCGACGTGCGTCGTTTTCATGCGCCAACACCTCAGTACCGCCAACAATATCCTCACGTGTCAGTTTTTGTTTGTGAGCCGAGCTGAAATGTTTTTTGATGGCGCCGTTGCTCAGGTGGCAAGTCAGCCGCCGCGACAGCGTCGTCGTCGTCATACCAATATAACTTTGAGGTCCACATCCCTCAACATTGCATGTGAATTGGTAAACGACGTGATGCTGCCGCAGCTGCGCAGGCTTGTCAGATTCTGGTTTGTTGCGGAGAACCAAGTTTGCCGTTTTCTGCGTTTTGTAATAAATAATCAATTTCACTACAGTGTTTTCCTGAGTGGCCTTTACGTTATTCTCGACAATGTTTTTCATCACACGTTCATCCACTCTGTGCGAGGTCGACAATACGTTTTTGTAATAGAGCTCAATGCTTTTTGTGTCTGGGCGATTCGATTTATCTTTTTGGAAAAAATTATTCAGCGTTTCTGCGATGACGTCTGATATTTCTTTGTTGCAGTAACCATTATCTACTAAGACTTGCGTAACTCGCTCCAGTTCACTGTGAGTTGCAAAATGCGAAATTGCTATAGAATTTAATCTCGTTTGTAAGCGCGATAATCTACCTGGTTAATATATATATATATATATATATATATATATATATATATATATATATATATATATATATATTATCGCATGGTCACTGGTCCGTGTAATTGGGTAATTATTCAACTCATCTGCTTATGCACGCAGTTGTGCGTGCGTGTGTGTGCGTGCGTAATTGGCTTTGGGCGCTGATGCGTTGCAATGTGTATTCGTGCATAATTAGTGGATATCTATAGTGTAAACCGGCGATGTCATTTATGATTGCAGCTTGTTGATTAAAAATTTATGTTGATATCTATTGAATTTCATAGCCAGCATTTGTGGTGTGAGTCGAATGCATTTTGTTATGCGTTGCTTAGTCAATGGCATGGTTTTTTGAAAGTGTGTTTTGGTTGATGTGTTTGATGTCCAAAGTTGATTAGATCTCTGCTCACAATTGACTGACTATATGTGATGAAAACAGTGACGAACACGCCACTAAATTTAATGTATTCATAGAAATCCAGTAAACCTGTACTTGTACTGGCCAAGGTTGACGAGACAGAACTTACAACAAGGATGTCTCGAATTGAACCTTTTCGTATTGGCCGCTACATCGGTTGGTTTCATCCTGAAACTAATTCGTGCTTCTATTTCATCACATACACGTTTTATTCGAGTTGTTTGGTGTGATTTTGCATAAGCTGTGTATTATGTGTGTGTATGCGTATGCATGTGTTTAGTACGTCTCGTATAGTTGCGACAAGTATTCCACAACTCGTTGGAACATGTACTAAAGTTAAATTCGCAGATGCATGGCTTCGATTGTTGTATCCACCGAGGTGATACTCTTCAGAACATCAGTCAGACTGACACCTAGTGTACACATAAGTCCCCTCTTCGTCGTCTCATCACAGCAGTGACTTTTCAGCGTCAGCTCGCAATCCTACCAATCTGGGTGGATTCGATCCGCCGATCTCTCGATTACAGGACCCACACGTTGCCACCACACCACTTTGGGGAATGTCTGAAAATACTTGTAACACTGTGTGTATATACATTTTCTCGGGAAGAATGATGCTACGTCTCAGGTAAGTTTGGTTCCGCTTCAGTTCAGTCTCTCTTCCTCATTATATGCTAGTTTAGGTACGTTAGGTGAGTTAGGTTAGTTAGGAAAGAGAAAGCCGGGACTGAAGTGGACCAAACGTACCACGAGCGCAATGTCGTTAGTTGGAAAAAAATGGACCTAAGGACATTAAGAGCTATGGATCGTAGTTCGCCGAGCATGTGTTGGTGAGCGTTTGCGTGTCTATGTGTGTGTGTGTGTGTGGGTCTCACCTTTCCAGCTGTAGAACATGCGCATTGCCGGCAGTAGTTTATGGTAGAATGGCAGCAGGGCGGGCCCGGCGCCCATATCGCTGCACACCAGTTGTTGCATGGCCAACAGTGTGGCTCCAATCACCTCCGGAATACGTGTGTTCAGCGCCCCTGCCACCGCAATTGATTGCAATGCATTGGTATTGGTGGCAATCGATGATCGGTTCAATTATTGTGGCAGTTATTTGATACTATTCAATTGTAATGGTGATTTTGGTCTTGTTTGAGCGACCAGCTTGTCATTCTGTGGGGTCTTATCCTGCGTTCTCTGTGCATTAGTATGTCATAAGGTGTGGAGATGGTATGGAGGGTATATCAAGATACCGTAAATGCTCTTATACGACATGTCGTATTTTTTCGACCCCCCTGCGTATGGTGCCGGATTATACGAGCCTGTCGGATTATTAGAGCCTTTCGGATTATTTTTGGTCACTCCGCACGGTAGGATTGTGCAAAAACTGCAACAACAAAAAATAGTGCACTGATAACAGGGACGAGAGAAGACGCGTATCTCCACAGCGTATTGTTTTGTGTAGTAATCGCCCACGTGTCTTTTGTACTGATGGAATCCCACAATCGCATCTCAACCGAGGACGAGCTCCAGCTTCACGAAAGTGCCGGATTATTTTTCAACCCATACCTGAGGGTGCTGGATTATTAAAGCCTGCCGGATAAATAGAGCATTTACGGTATGTAGAAGCATTTGTTTATATGGAGTCATCACTCAGTGTGTAGTGGCTAACAGCTTGGCATGTATGTCTGAACATTTTGGGTACTTGAAGACAGGCTTAAAAATGACAGATTCGGTTCGTATGTGGCGTTCGTAGTCCTTAACCTTTTTCCTCTGATTCCCCACTTCTAATTGAGCCATCTCTTCATTTTCGACAACATCGCTTAGAGGTCCAATACATTCAGTTGTTCCACCAAATTAAATGTCACTGGAAACGAATATAAATTGATTCGGATTGATTAAAAACAACACATTTGTCCTTCTGTCGTACCATTTGCTCCCGGCATTTAATTCTAACGCCAGTGGAGAATTCTCCACTGGTTACGAACCACTGGTATATGGTGAATCTTATTTTTGTTGACTCACTCAACATGTACTGATGCATTTTTGCCTATTTCAGATATCAACGGGGGTAAATATAATTTACGAGTGCGATTTATTATTTTTTATTGGGTGAGTGTGTATGCGTGTGTGTGTGTGTGTGTGTGTGTGTGTATCTCACTTCTGATGGGCGCTATGAGGTGCGGTATGATACACACCACCCGGCTCTTGGTGATTTGAAGCAATGACTCGATTCCCAAACGCACAAGGAAGTTGTAAGGGTAGGCTGTTTCTCTGAGGCCATCGTAGAAGACGGGAAGGAGCCGCTGAACGTCAAGATTATCAGGCGAGACCTGGTTGTCATACAGTTTGCCATTCCATTTACCATCCTGTTTAAGTGAACTTTTGTCGCCATTATATGCGTTATTTTCTAATCGGTATATGTGATATCAATATGATTATTGCCATGACAAAGTCATATCCTGTGATATTGGGAATGTGTACGCACCGTATACTGCTTCCTAGGCAACGTATCATGCATCAAAAGTGCCCAGAAAAAAGAGAGAATGACATATTCAAGAATGCAGTTTAGATGACAGGAAACGATTTCAGATAACATAAAAATATATCGTATACAAACGGACATATGGATATAAATACGTCAAAAAACACAGACACAACACACGCACATACTGAACAATATTGTACTGACTAGTTAAATTGCGGTGTGACCAGTGCAGATATACAATTCAATAAGGATTGCAGTGAAGACCAGTATGAATCTTGAATATAACCGATCTCACAAAGCGTAAATCATATGTCAATACTTGACATCCAATCACCCGTTGATAAAAGTCTAATGTTCAAAAGTCTATGTTCGTACGTTACTCTGACTGATATACAGCGCATTCACAAGCAGTTTCTGAAAGCTGTCGGCGTCTGGAAATTGCCAGTGATTGCATTCAATTCACGTGTGGCGTGTGGCAAATTGGATGTGGTTTTCTGTTGCTGTTAGCGAACGGGCCCGGCTGTGGGTGCACCATTAGATTTTTCAGTTCAATCAAGTTTGTCGCCTGTCACGTTCCACTAGAGAGGCGAGGCAAAGTTTCCTGCTTGATCGTGTTGGACTGCCGTTGTCAGTTTGCTTTAGTTTCAATGCACTGTTGGTCTATTCTTCACGCCAAGCCACCGAGTTGGTACAGTTGTACTTTGTTTCTCTTCCCAACACCTAATGGGGACATGAGATTGTTTCAGATACTCAAGTTTCTAACAAGACCAACTTGGGAGATTTCGATTCTCGTCTCGTTCCATCAGATACAGTCATTGGTCATTGGTTTCATCCTTAGCTCAGCGAACGCCAAATGTGTATTATGCAATCTGGTAGCTATCCATCGATGGATCGTTTTACATGCCCTCTCGTGTGTTGAGTGCGTCTTGTGTTCAGTCAGCTTTGAGTAGCATAATAATAATATAATAATAATAATAGATATTATTAATTAAATGAAAATCCGGTTGTGTGGGAAGAGCACAAACACTATTATTGCCTTTTGGTGTTCCCTGGTACTCATATCCCATGTTGTTTTGCTCTTAGTACGTTTTGTTTTTCATCATCGCCTTTTGCCTCTGCCTTGTCACCTTTGTGTGCTGTTGTTTATACAAGGTGTAGTTTATAGTGTACGTCAGCGGCTCTGGTTATGACACCTGTCCATTCCAGCACACGGTGCTCATTCATCACGAACTTCTACACACCATATGTATTTGCATATTGCACCGTTATCTTAACCCATTACCTCCCTGTGATCTCGTATTTGATCACCTAATACTGAGCATATTTTGTAGTTTTTTCTATAATGTACAACGTTGAGAATATCGAGGTTGACTATGATATACAATGATATAGACCTTGAAACATCGAGGTTATCTATGATATACAACCTTGAAAATATCGAGGTTGTTACTCCATATAATTTTGGGAGTTACTGGGTTAAAGTGTTGCTTGGCCCACCTGCCAAATAATGGCGAACCGGTTGGCGTGTGCCAGTTTGACGGGGATGCGGCGACTGTCGTAGAGAATTCTCAGCCAAGTGATGTCGCTGAGTCGGTTCGTCTTGGTCGTGTTGGCCGCTCGTAGCCGCGTCACCGTGTACGGCTGCAGCGACTGTATGGTAAAAGCGGGTACCTCTCTCACCACACGCACATAGTCGCGGCGGGCTGTAGCCAAAGACATGTTCACTTCTCTATAGCGCTTTAACTAACCTCTGGAATTTAGCGACGTCACAATGAGTTCGATTCGCCGACGCTTGGTAATTTCACTATGTATGCGCTGTCTATTTGTGGCTGTGCTTGCGAAAAAGTTTTTGATTTTGTTTTGTTATCATCACGTGACAATGTTTGATCGGGTGTTCTTATTGTTTTTATACTTTTTTCCAAGGGTGTTCTTCAAGGCTTAGGTTGACGTTATTAAAATTGTTTTGTATTTATTGCTTCTTTTCTCTTTGCTAAATAGCCAACTTTTTCAATAATATTTTTTAATATCCTTGTTTTTCTCCGGTTGAATTGTATTTGTGTAACTGTTTTTGTTTGCCTGTTGTCCGTTGCATAGTTGGTTGTCAGATTTTGTGTGCTTGTGTCTGTGTGTATGTGTGTGTGTGTGTGTGTGTGTGTGTGTGTATATATATTTTCTGCCATTTTCAACACACACACACACACACACACACACACACCAGCCAATCGCTGGCTAGTGATTGGTAGCAGACTCGGAGATGCTCTTTTTTCTGTCAAAAATTCCTCCTGCATCGTTCGCTGTGCTGACAGCGTTGCATTCATCTTCAACTTCTTTTCATATATATATGTGTATGTATGCGTGTGTGTGTGTGCTGCATTATTTTGTTGGATCGATTGTGTGTGTGTGTGTGTGTACGAGTGCTTGGCGAATTTCTCACTCTTGGCATATATATGAACGTTTTTGCCATATTCAATAGCTGTTTGGGCCGTGTGTGTTGACATTATACATTGTGGTGGTAGATATTTTGGTAGGCTTCATATTATTTACATGTCCCCGCCTTATGTTCACTGTTGCTATCCATGTTGATTGTGTGCTCAACTGGTTGTAGTACAGGAAATGAGCTCTGCTTAAACTCACCTATACTTCTGGCTTCTTGTACAATAGTCCTGGATAACTTGTTCCAGATATATATTGGCCTCAAAAGAAAACTATATATTTGTATGTCGTTCTTTCACCGAGGGTTTAAGAGCTTCATACCATGCCCCTTCTATGTTCTTGCCTCCATACAATGCCTTCCCTATCTGTAGTTTCTGTTATATTCATGTATATATGTATTTATACATTATACATTTATATATAATTATATATGTATAATATTAATGTAATAATGTATATTTATTATACATTTATATATAATTATATATGTATAATATTAATGTAATAATGTATATTTATTATACATTTATATATATAATTATATATGATGTTTGATGATTATGTATTTATATTCTGTGATTTTCCTGTCCTATATATGTGTGTGTGTGTGTGTGCTCTTGATCGTTCGCTTGACAGTGTTTGTACTGCCACAGGAGATTATCTCCCAGTCTCTTTCTTTACCCCCGACAGATAATGTCTTGTGCATTGTGGCCGTGCAATCTGCATGCATTATCCACAGCTGTATGTGTGCGTTTCTCTGCGTATGTGCGTGTGTGTATATATGTATATATACATATTTGTGTGTGTGTGTGTGTGTGTTTGGTGTGATTTCAGATATCGGCAATGACTTCCTGACATTGGGTGTGAGCGCGTCAGCGCGTATTAGTGTGTGTGTGTGTGCGTGTGGTACGATGCGTGTTGGACGCGTCGCTCTGCTGTGCCTCGCTATTTGCACGTGCACAGCACACGAACGTCGGTCTGACGGCCGCCCACTGACGGACGTCGACGTAATTCGCCGCTCCGTCACGACCGGTGCCGTTTTTAACACAGCAAGCAATGCCTCATCAACAGTGCCGTCGATTTCCACGCACGTCCGTGTGCGCCGTCAGTCTCGAACGTCTACGGCCACAACCACCTTATCGGCCAATGATGAAGCCGTCGAACGTCGGCTGTTTATCAGCGGTTATCGGGTCGAGATGACGTCCAAGGATTCACAGGTCGACGCCGACGGAGTGGCCAGCGTGCTGCAGGACAGCGAAGTGACGCTTCGTGTGTTTGGCGGCGGCGGCAGTGTGCGTCAGCCGCTGTCGTCGCGACTGCGCGTGCAGTTTGTGACGGCACGGCTGGCGGCCGGTGCGTCGTGCGCCGGCCATTGGGCAACGCAGGCCGTTGCGTTGACGGACGTTGACGCGTCCGGCGAGACGGCCGTGCTGCGCGTGTATCTGCCGCCGTTGCCGGCCGGTGCCGATCGCTTTTACATGTGTGTCATGCAGACGTCGCCGGACGGCCAGTCGACAGCGGCGGTCGGCGCCGGGCAAACGGCGGCGTCGTACTTTCAGGGCGACGTCGAGTGGCTGTGTGTGCGCACCTACCCGCCGCTACTGCCGGTCGTGGCGCATATCGTGCTGCTGGTCATCATGCTCTTTCTGTCGGGCCTGTTCTCGGGGCTAAATCTGGGTCTGATGGCGTTGACTCTCACAGAGCTGAAGATTGTTACGACCACGGGCACCAGTGCCGAGAAGGGCTGGGCGCGAGCCATTATTCCGGTGCGCAGTCACGGCAACTACCTGCTGTGCACTCTGCTGTTGGGCAACGTGTTGGTGAACAGCTCGCTGACTATCCTGCTGGACGATCTGACGTCGGGAGTGGTGGCCGTGATCGGCTCGACGTTGGGCATTGTGATTTGCGGAGAGATTGTGCCGCAGGCGTTGTGTTCGCGACATGGCCTGGCCGTCGGCGCCAAAACCATCTATCTGACCAAGCTGTTTATGCTGTTGACGGCGCCGTTGTCGTTTCCCATTTCGCTGATTCTCGACAAACTGCTCGGCGAGGAGATTGGCAATACGTACAACCGCGACCGACTCAAGGAGCTGATCAAGCTGAACAAGGAGGACATTGGTCTGGAGAACGAGGAGCAGAATATCATCTACGGCGCGCTCGATCTGAAGGCCAAGTCGGTGAGCGAGATCATGACGCAGTTGGATGACGTCTACATGTTGCCGATCGATGCCGTACTCGATTACGACACCATCTCGGAGATTATGGCTCAGGGATATTCGCGCATCCCTGTCTTCGAGTCGGAGCGGGCCAACATTGTCGCCGTAATGTTGACCAAAGATCTGGCCTTTGTCGATCCCGACGACTGCACGCCGATCAAGACGCTCTGCCACTTCTACCAGCATCCGTGGTCATTTGTCTTCGAGGATGTGACGCTGGACGCGATGCTGCGCGAGTTCAAGACCGGCAACAAAGGTCACATGGCGTTCGTACAGCGTGTTGTCACCGACACCGACGCTGATCCTTTCTATGAGGTGGTCGGGCTGGTGACGTTGGAGGATGTGATCGAGGAAATGATTCAGGCCGAGATTGTCGACGAGACCGACGTGCTCACCGACAATCGCACCAAGAAGCGGCGCAAGCACAAGCGACTGATGCCCGATCCCACTTCGTTCTCTCAGTCGGCGGCCGCTTCCAAGAACCAGTATGTCATTGCGCCGCAGCTGTCGTTGGCGGCCTTCCAGTTTCTGCAGACGCTGGACAGCTTCGGCAACGACACCATATCGCCAGCCGTGCTCAAACGCATTCTCGATCAGGATGTGGTGCGTCAAATCAAGTTGCCGCAGTCGGAAGGCGCAACGCCGGGCAATTCGTCGTTCATCTACGAGCTGGGAAAATCGTACGACTACTTCTGTTTGATTCTTGAAGGTCGTGTGCAGGCGGTGCTCGGACGCGAGGCGCTGTGCTTCGAGAGCGGCCCTTTCAGCTACTACGGCACGCAGGCACTGTGTATGACCGTGGAGAACGCTGGTGAGAGTGCGTCCGTCACCCCGGCCGGTCACCGTACTTCGCTGGTTTCTCTGGAGGCCGGAGTTCGAGCTCCTTCTTCCACTGCCGGAACGTTTGTGGCCGACTACACGGTGCGTGCCATCACCGATGTGTGCTACCTGCTGGTGCGGCACTCGCAGTATGCGGCCGCGCGTCGCGCCACTCTCGTCTCGCAGCGATCCGGCTCTTCAGTGATCGAGGAACACTTGACCACGGCTGCGGCCAGCCTCAAGACGAACGGCGGTGCTGCCGGCGACGGCGTGCTGTTGGCCAGTCGTCGCGATTCGTCGGAAACAGTCGAGATGACGCCGCTGGTCGCCACATCGACACCGCCGCCGTTGCTGCGGGCCGACGCGCAGCAAACGGCGTCATCTTCGGCAGCGTCACCGTCCGGCTCGTTGGACGTACCGGCGACGGCCAGTATGGGCAGTAATTCGACTGACTAGATGTGTGTGTGTGGTTGTGTGTGCGTGCTTGTACGCACACACACACACCTCACCGCTACTCTAGAGAATATTGTCTATATTAGTGATGATTATGAGGTGTAAATTTTCTCTTCTTTCTTCATCTTTCCTCAAGGACGCGCTTGTTTTCGTGCGTGTGTGTGCGTTTCTCTCTGTGTGTGTGTGTGTGTGCGTGTGCAGCGCCCTAGAGACTCTAGGTGTAGGGCGCTATATAAATATCTACCTAATGTAATGTAATGTACGTGGATTTTGTTGGAGGACTTTCTACGACCGAAAATGTTGCGGGGAATGTGGAAGTTATGAACAGGGGCGAATATCTGGGCGCTTGGGTATGTCATTGCTATGTTCGGGCGGTCTGTAACTTTGTTTCTGTTGAGTTTTCACTGTATTAGCATGTGTGTGTATGTGTGTGTGTGTGGAACCAATAAGGCTGCTTGCATGTCAGGTGGTAGATATGTCGCCTTCCTTTAGTCTCTTGCCGATGCCGTGTGTTGAATTTTCAGGGTTATTGTTGTTTATTCAAATTAGCAATGCATGTTTTGCTCTGGATTGGGCTCGTTTCGTTGATTGATGACGGATTCGCAACGGGAAATACTGCGTGTATCGGTTTCAAGCCCAAACTCCAGTTTACTTCAACTTGATCAATTCAAATAGACGGTCCTTGAACTCTGCTGCTGTTTTTCCATGATAGCACTTGAACTTATTGCTATCCTCTTCTCTCCATAGTGCTGTATTCTGCTTTTGTGCTGGGCGCGAAACTAGCTCATCCATTTGACTATTCTATTAACCTGTGTTCCTGTTTAACTTGTCCTTGCTACTACCGATCCAGAATAGATAGGTCCGAATATAGTTGTCTTGTTCTCCATCACTGATACACAGTCTACACATCCTTGAACGTTCTGGTTGTGAAGCCGAATAGTAATGGAATTACTGGTTTATCGTATCGTACATGTACTGTTGGTAGGTTTTCTTGTAAGTGTTCAATGTTGTAGTGTTTGTGTTCAGGACTGTGTTTGCGCATATTTCCGCATGTTTGTGTTTGTTTTCCGGTATTTATCTGCAGGTATCAAGTGGAAATGCGATTAGTGCGCCACGGCGTTTATTTATTTTGGCCCACGTGCTTCTGTTCTGCCGTTGTGTCACCTTTTGTAAATTTGTTCACATATTTTTGTCCAATATTCAGCGTTACTTGGTCGTTATTCATGAAACCACACACATGTGTACACATAAGCACACGCAAATCTAACCGTATCAAGTCGTTTCTACGAATCCCGTCTACTTGTGTGTGTGTGTTTGTGTGAGAGAGAGAGAGAGAGCGTCATCTGAGCTTGATGCCAGTTTGATGTTTCAAGCTCCCCCGGCAATACGAGTGGCCTATGTTTTTACAGACGCAGTAATCGACTTCAAAGTCAAACAACGAGAGTTATAGAGAGAGAGAGGCAGAGATATAGTGTGTTCATTGATTCTGCACACAGCTGACTGATTGGATTGAGTGGCCACTGTGCTTAACGTTGTCGTCGAACGTGTAGTCTCCTAGTGGCTCTGTTGTCGTGTCTTCAACGTTTGGGCTTGTTGTTTTGTGCTGTAGATGTTTCGTGTCGCATACAACAATCTGGTGATATCTTTCCACTGTGCATTTGTCTGCTGTGTGTGTGTGCATTTGATCTTCAAACGTGTTTCTTGTGTAGTGTGTCCGTTCTGACTCTATGGGGGTTTTGCTGAATATTTTTTTATGTACACGTTTCGTTCTAGGGATCTCAGCTCCTGATATTTTCTGGTGTCTTTTATCATTCACTCTGCAGGAAATGGCTCATAATGCTCGTTACGGTTGTGCGTATTGAAATAGTTTCTCTCTCAGATTGTTTTTACTGAATTTCTCACTGTTCATCAGTTGATCTTGTCATTGGCTTTTCTGTTCAGCGCTACTTTCCACCTAGACAACTGATATTGTCTTATTATGGCGATCTTTTGTGCATGAATTTTTTCACTGCATTTCTCCCATATATTTTGACTCCTTTCGCTGACCTTCCACGCCTTCCATTGTTCTTCAGCATGTCGACTGCATATACGCTGTTTAGTGCGACTTCCTTGCTTCCCTTCGCATGCTAACTGGTAACCACTTCTCTGGTGGAGTGTGGATGTTTGTGTTGAGTGCGTGAATGCGTTCAACGATTTCGGGTTGTGCTCGATTTATCTGCTTCTTATTGAGCATAATAATCCTAGATAGCTGGCAACCTCAGATTGTTTCCGAGTTGTCGATTTGTTTTTAATGTGAGTACGGGCCGATTTTATGTCTGTTCGGCGTCTTGTTGTCTTGCCACTTCTTCAAACATCTGCTCGCTTCTCTGTTGTTTTCTGCTGACGCTCTTGAGGCCGAATTTGACCGCTCCTATTACTGCTGACGTGTGTGTGTGTGTGATTTACCAAGAGAAACTATATTGGTGCCAATTATATATTTTACCCTTCCTTAGCTGCTCAGGTCCCACCATTAGAGCTTAGTGGTCTCGCATATATTCGGGTATGTTATTGCAATAAGTCCCTCGTGGCATGCGTACGTGTGTGTTTGTGTATATATATGCATATATGTATGTGTGTGTGCCCGTTCGTCCGTGCTGCACCCGTGAGCATGGTACCAACTCGCTACACAACCGTTTGCGCTTATTTGGCAAATACTCAGCGTCTTCAACAAGGCTGTGTGTGTGAGTATTTTAGTTCAAACTATTGAGGAGACGTTGATGTTCATAGGCTACTATTATCGTGTCGGCTCGGCGCTGTAAGGCAGTCGGAATGCTTGAATTTCTAGATCGTAAGTGGGTCATGTTTGTGCTGGGAGTGCCTGTGTGTGTTTGTGTGTATTTGTGCTAACTTTGATTTGCCTAATTGCAATTAACTAATGCGAATACCTCTCTTGTTTGCACACACACACAAATGATGCGCATACACAAACAGATGCTCTGTGATTTACTCTTGTTTTGTCTACTGGCAGAATTCACTACAACATTGAAGCGTTTGTGAAACATTGGCCTCTGGTCTTCTTCTGGTTTTATTCGTGGACTTTGTCTTTTTTATTGTTGATGCATTTCTCTTAGGCTGTAGCTGGCAATTGTTTGTGGTTTTCGCTGTGCGTATTCTAGTGGTGTACTGCCTGCTTTTCCTCCCTGTTGTCACTATGCAGAACTCAGTTGAGCTCACAATAAACCGTTCTCATATGCGATTGCCGTGTTTCTCCTTGTACGCCTGCCACCTTGGCGATATTGAAGGCAGCAGCAGTTGCTAGCAGGGCTTAACAATATTTATCCTTATGTCTGGGAAATATTTTACACCCAGAAGCTGTATTTGAATAGTTAATTTTGACATGGGCGTAGATCCTGTGGTATGGGGTATATATACCCCCGATGACTATATTGGCTGGCGGTATGCATATGCAATTATACCCTCCTAAAATTCTGCTGAGCTCAGTTCATTTAGTATATTGTCATCGAAATCAGCATAGCAAAAAAGTAGTAATACACAACAAACGTGTGTATGCAATTATGTGCAATATATATACTTTTCATTGAGGCATGTGTGTTGTAATTGAATAGACACAAAATGGTTTAGGGTGCCATGCAATTGGTCGGGTGACCGTCATTGAAAACTAATGCTAATGCTCGGGGGGATGGCTGTCATCCCCCCGAGCCTCGACACAAATCTACGTCATTGGATCGTGAGGTCATACATACTATGTATTTACTCAGAGAAGTGATTAGATCATCAGTGATTAGATGATTAGAAGATGGTGATCTCGTGATGGGATCTCGCTTTTCTTTGGCGACTAGCATAACTTATATTAGCTATATATTAGCACATGCGTTAAGCAAAGAGCAATTTTGGTGTGCGCCATACAATTATATGTGGTGCGACAAGGCACGCATTCAGCACCAGCATGCTTTCTCGCTTCTGAAAAGTACCTGTGTGTTTGCGAAATTTGTTCATCGATGTTTTTTCAGTGTTTGCTACATATTCACCACTTGAAAATAAGCCATTCAATAGCCGATTCTGTGAAAAATTATCGCATAACGTTGTTTTTCTGTTGCTAACAGCTCTTCTTTTTTAATTCATCAGGCTGTATAAGCGATAAATTCTTCACCCTTTTCCCTCATTACGCACTAACTTCAGCTGAGTAGTCAAGGTAACAATTTTGACTCTTATATTGTCAGACTCTGTGTCGTGATTGTTATTCCATAATTTTGAATACTCGTGTATTTTACAGTTAATGATTCGTTTTTCGTTAACCACCTGAATAGTTTTTTATGCAAATTTTATTTTTTAAACTCGAATTGTGGACAATTGGTATTATTGAGATATTGAGATAAATTTGTATTTATATTGTCAATAAATTGTATACCTCTTGGTTTACTGCTTCGTTGATCTTGGCAGCCATGTTTTCTTTCTATTGAATTTGTGGTCTATGCCTATGCATCTATCGAAGATTGAACCTAGAATAATTACAACTTGTGTGTCATTTTTATCATGTTGTTAAACCGAGGAGCCCTAGAAGTTCTAGGTAAATATACTTTTGTTTTGAATTGGTATGTTTCATGTTGATTTTTCCTTATTTTTTGGTAAGTCATTGAAAAATGTACCTATTGTCCATACCAATTAATCTTGACGCAGAAGTCTTGTATTGAGCTGTGTTAAACCATTAATGTTAACCTTTCTTATATTCAAGCCATTTGTCACGCTATTTTTCTTTGATAATCCTACAGTGTGATCCGCTTTATGTATGATTATACAAATTCAAGCGCGTAGCAACTGTTTTATATATATGCCGCCTGGTGGGCGTATATAGTCGCGTTCAACAGAATCTAGAAGAAAACTTTTGCTGCAGTGTTTTCGTGCAACGTGCATATAGTTTTCACAAAGCGCTACAAAATTAGATATCTGCGGAAAATGATTATAAGTACGAGTGTATCGTGAGTATGTAAATCGGATACTGGGTGAGTGTATATGGGTCTAGGCTAAATGTGTAAGGATTCAAGAACATTAATAACGCTAATTCATTAAAAACGCACAAAACGTTTCTATATTTTTCATAGATTTTAGGTTATGGTAGGTTTAGCGTTATAATGTAATTTGCTGCCTTTGCAGGAGGCGAGGGACTGGAAGAAATTTGTTGAATCGAAAATTCCAAATCTAATGTTCTTGATTCTTTACACATTTAGCTTCAACCGCTGTATACAGCCAATTTTACTTGATAATACCGTGACTACGCACCAAGTCAAATTTTGTATGTGTTTCAGTATGTATGTGCACTTGTGTGCGTGTATGTGTCTGTGTCTGTGTCGTTGTGTGTGCGCGCGCGTTTTTGTTGGGTACGTTTAGTACTGCTGTGTATTGCCGTCACTTTATCATTGGCAGCACGCAGGTGCTCGCTTGCATTGGCTGCATTGCATCGCAGAAGAAAATCGATTGACCGATTGAAATTCGCCGCTGATCCAATGCTGCGCTCTTGATCCTAGCAAACACGGCTCAGATGGGCAGTGTGTGTGCGTGTGTGTGTATGTGTGTGTGTGTGTGTGTGTGTGTGTGTGTGTGTGTGTGTGTGTGTGTGTGTGTGTGTGTGTGTGTGTGTGTGTGTGTGTGTGTGTGTGTGTGTGTGTGTGTGTGTGTGTGTGTGTGTGTGTGAATGGGGATTTCAGTGGATGTAGAGTGCTTTTCGACATAAATTGCTCGTTTACGATGTTCAATCACCTATAGCCATCGTGTGCAAGTGCTTGTTCGTCATAGCAAACACATCAATGGCTACCAATGTCTGCTCGTATTGGCTGCTTGTTTTCGTATTTCTGCGGCTTAATATTGCACTCAGTTCACTTGTCTGTTGGCTATTTGAAGCTTGTGGAAAAGCTCAGCGCCAAGCTGAGACGTTGGCAACAGTGGCGTAGCTAGGCTATCTGCCGCCCGAGTGGTGTATTTTTCCACCCTTAAAGGTTTTAAGACCTAAGTTACAGCTGCTACACGGGAAGAAGCCGAAGCTTATGAACACACACAGGTGTGTCCCGTGCAGCTCGCTGCCACCGCAGAACCGACCCTCTCCACGCTATGGCGCCACAAGGACGGAAGACGTATTAGAGAGGGCCACCTCCCCAGAATGCATGACACGACACATGACTGATATCTGGTACCATTTACTGCTGGGTGGACAGGGGCTGTTGGATTATAGAATTCGCCCAAGAATTTCTGCTACGCCGGGCGGGTGTGCTAACAACTACGCCACGGAGTCCTTAATGAGTATATTAAGAAATTTGACGAGGATATAACGATAACTCAACGCCTTCAGCAGCTCTTGTGTCACCCTCTAAACCGGGGCCCTCCCCCGCACCCTGACGCTACGCCACTAGTCGGAAATATACACCGCTAACGATATTGCTGCTTGGGACCTCTACCCTGCCTGCAGTATATTCGCAGAAATTGTAATATGTGATACGCAAGCAAACAATCCGCAAAGGACTGGCAGAAAATGTCTGCGAAACGTTCTACTTAATGCAAAGTGATAAGGTAGACGAAATATAACAAGCGACACGATATTTCAATGTATAACACTGCTGGAGCAGTAAAGCAGAGGTGGTTCCATAAATTTCCAATGGGCACAATTAGTTGTACCAATTGAATTCGCCCATTAGCCGGTCCCCTAATGGGGTCTCTTCATTGGCAGATCCAGAATGCAATTTTGGAAGGGACTGAAATAATTTGGGGAGGAGGGAATGAAATTCGGGGGCGATCAATCATGTGCATGCATCACTATACAACGTCCTTGCGACAATGCTTATATCAACAAATTCTACAGGAAAATATTTTTTAGGAAAATATTTAGTGAACCTCTTGTTTATGAGGAGTTGATAGAAAAATTTGGGGAGGGGGGGGGCTTCAGCCTCCTGAACCCCCTCTGAATCCACCAGTGGGTCTCTTATGCAAACCATTATAAGCAACGTTGGAATTGCTTTGTTCGACGACGAATTGGATCCATACACCGGGAATATTTGCATCTAGACGACATGCTCAGTGTATGGCTCCAAATCGCTGCTGAATCAAGCGATTCCAGCGCTACTTTCGTCCAGCTTCATTGGGTGATTGAAATTGCGTTGAGTGATGGTGTTTTTTCTCAGAACAATCTGAGCAGTTTCAGGACCAAGGGTAATAGAATACAACCGAAGGAGCACAATTTATTAGTATTACTATATCTGTTTACTTATTTACTTTCTATTTATTTCTATTTTACTTATTCTAGCCAATTTGTATTTATTACAATGTATATAATTATCATGGAGTAAATAGTGAATAGAAACGTATATATATATATATATATATATGTGTGTGTGTGTGTGTGTGTGTGTGTGCTTGTGCAGTGATGTGTGTTGCCTTAGTGCGTGTTTATGCGTGTGTGCTACGTACGTGTGCGACTTTCCTGTAATAAATAACTAAATCAATAATATTGATATTATATGTAGATATCAAACACATTGGACACAAAGTGGGGGATCTGTCCTCGTGTTTCACTATTACCACAAATATTGCAGCAAAAACAAAAATATTGGACCAAGTCAGTTCATTTTTGCACACCCGAAATTTTATTAGAAAACGGCCCTTTCAGCTGAATTCTACAAAAATAAATTTATCCATTAATATCCTAAAAATATATATTGCAAATCTGCGTACAAAACTGCACCTCTTTCACGCTGACTTCAATTACAATTCAAAGATAATTTTTGAAAATCCCAGCATATCATTAAGCGGTACACCCACGCAATATTACTGCAAAAATAAAATTTTAAACTTGATTTACGGAAAAGGTAGTTTTATTAATTGCAATAATGAAAATATAGTTTTGCGATCAGGATGAACAACTGCATCTACCTCAACTTAACTTCGGTTATAATTCTGAAAAATGTTAAAATTCAACTCACCCTAATCTATATATATATACACACGGGTATATACATATATTATATGCATACGTACCAAACAGTGATGTGTGTACAATACAAGGTTGTCTAAATTCGTACAGTTTAAAATATCAATCTGTCAATTGCACCTTGATTTTTCAATATCATGGAGGCACAGCGGTCTATAACTTGTTCTCTTCCAGGCATGGCAAATGAATTTCACGGTGGTGTGTACAGCAGCATTATTTGTTGTTCTGTAATGACGACGGTCTTCAACCTTGTTAACCGTGTTCTTCAACCTTGCTATCCAGTGGATGACGTTGTAGTTGTTTTAATATTGTGATGATGGTGGTGATGTCCGTGTGGTCTGTGAGGTCTTCCTCCTCCGACGTTCACGTTGAAAGTGGCTCCTTGTAATCCCGTGATCAACTGGGTGATGAGATCCGTGCTACAGGCTTCAGACACATGCCACATGCTGGCCAATAGGAGCACACTGATTATGGCAATCCTCATTTTCTCACTATCAAACCGTCCACCAGGAGTTATTCACTCGCAAAGAGATGCAGCGGTTTATTGAATGTTGTGTGGTTACATATACAGCAATGCATGACAACGCTGTCTTTTTATATTTATATAGAATTGTCTACCCAGCTGCTTGTTTTCGATTTTGGGACTGTCGGATTTTGAGACAAGCACTGTACAGAGGTGCAAAACAGGTAGTGTTAGATGATGTTTCAAGACTGAGCACGTTTTTCACTCGGATCAATGTGACTGAATATGATAGTGCATATACCTGCTCACATTTGCGTTAATTGCACACGAACGCGAACGAACGATGCAGCGGAAACAATGAAGACAACCCAATTGACATTGCGACATCTACGAGCTTGATTATTGTGAGTGAGTTGTGAGTGCAACACTAGATACTCATCAGAAAATGTCAGGATTATTAATAGTGCTCTTAATTATTATAGAAGCGGAAGAGTGCAGGCACTATTACCATGTTGCGGTGGCCCCGTGAAATGTACGATGAATCAAATGAAATTATTAAATCAAAAGACTGAATAAGTGTATATATTCAATCATACGACAGACTGCTTAAGATAATAACGAAAAAATCAACGAATATATATGAGAGAACACTCGTTTCGCTCAACATTCAAATACTCCGCGACTAACGACATTCTCTCTTTGTCTTATCTATCGAATTATGTACAAGCACGGGCGTGTAGAGTTTAAGGAGCACAGTCACAGGAAGAAAGGCGGGATATTTTGCGAAGTGGCCAAAGACGAACAACACAATCCAATTTGCACAAATGCACGACTGCTGTATTATAGCGGCTTTGTTAGTGGTATGACAATTGAAATAGAGTGGTAAGACATTTGCACTGAAATGGTGGCATAATATGTCAAAGTTTACAAGATTATGCTCATTGTCATTATGATTCTTGACGTCGCCCCCGGTGCGTTCTATATCAATCTGGCTTATCTAGAGAACGTATTTTTAATTCAGGTTTAGTTATTTTAATTAAACGAAATCTGTTACAATTCAGCTTAAATAGATAATATCCACTGAAAACCGATTATACGTTATGAATACGTTGACTAGCACCGTATGCGATTTTGTGTGGAGACTAGATAGTTCTGAACGTACAACTAGTCACCACAACATACTATTTTACGTGTATGTATTCACGTCCAGCATTTCCCATATCACCCAAAAATACACATCCAGGTATGTGTATATGAATTCTAGGTTGAATACGATGTCAAATTCAGTTGGTGTTGACTGGAGCGGACTGCAATTATGCAAATGAACGGGATTAGCTTCTGCAGTCTGAATGAAGCTTTATCTGACAGTAAATTATGTTTCTCAGTGTTTGTGCTTGCGATTTGATTATGTGCGCTTCTACCAGGGTGAATTTTTCGTATATATATCATGTGTATTTGTGGATCCTATATGTGCGAACTCATAATACATTGTGTTAAATATTTTTTGGAGTAATCTGACTTTCGATGATGCTAAATTCTCATTGTGTATTAATTTACGTATTTCTAGTAATTGTATTACTAGTGATTGGAAAAAAAAATATTTGCTTCAGCATAAGTCATTGTAGAACCATTTGTATGCTTTTTGTAGGCTGTAAGATTATTCCAGGTATCATGTTGTTTGTAATTTGTGCATTATCGCTTTTTGTCTGCTGCAAATTATTACTGTTGTCCATTTACTCTTTTACACCGTGAATTGTCCCATTCGGGCTGATTTTATGTTCTTGCTCTGTTCTGTTTGGTATTTATCCTGTTTTGTTTTTGTCCATTGCTTTTTGTTATTTCTTCCCTTTTCTGTTCATTCTAGGGTTTCCAATACTTTCTGGTTGTTTGTCTTTGGCGCTTATGTCTTACGCAATAGGAAATACATGTTGACGTGGAGCTAAATATGTCGACTAAAGTCACAAGTCGCAAAGTTTATCGCTTTTGAATTCGCCAGCTTTTTCTCGTCGCATGATGCAATTATGGGTCATTTTTCAGCCCAGTGAACCAGGGTAGACCTATTGGAATATAATTTTGTAGCCAATTTCATAGACGTGACCTAGTTATTGCCTCCCAGTTATAACACGGTTGGAAATAATTTCAACTAATTTCGCTTGTTGGCCGTCAATATTGTCTGACTTTATAAACATGGAAAATATATGCAATAAATAAGTAAATTGCGTGCATTAGTCAGGTTTCCAATTGACTATCTAATTTTCTATCCAAATGAAATCACACCAATACAAATGTATTCACGAGTATTCACAGTGAGTTCTCATGCTTCACTAACATCAACTTATCATATGATAATTACGCATTTGAACACAGCAGTGGAAAGACTAGTTTAGCGAGGATAGTGATGCAAAAAAACCGTTTCTTTGGTTGCGGTTATTTTTGCAAAAAAACATGTTTTTTTTTGTTTTGTTTTTTAAGAATTAGCCCCAATTGCCATCGGATGTTGGATTTTAGTACATAGAAACGAGAATAATTGACGTTTTGTACATATTTACGTGTCTTATTTCAAAGATAATTTGATAATAGTATAAAAAACAAAAACATTTAGCAATAAATACCTCAGGAGACTGTTTGAAAGTGCATCCGGATCCGGTGGTTTAGGTTTTCTCATTGAGAAAACCCATGTTTTCAAAGATGGTTATAATTATGTGGATATTTTAAATTGTTTGTCAGCAGAACAAAACAAATTCATTTAGTAATCATGTTTTTTCAAAGAAACCATGTTTTTTATGAAAAAATACAATGATGTTTTTCAAATTGGTTTTAAATTCGTTTAATTAATGTACAGATTCAGAAAATGTTGACAGCAGAACAAGACAAGTTAATTGGTTGGTCAAGTGTTTTTTTGACAAACGTATATTTAACGTTTTTTAATGAAACAATGTTTTCTAAAGCAGTATCTATGTAAGATAGATTTTATTGATGTACGTTCAAATACCTTTTGTATAGCAAGAAGCCTGCTGGTACGTATAAGCGACTGGTTAAACCACTTGATTTAAACTGTTTTTTTAACCATGGTTTTTTTCAAAATATTTTTTTAAAAACGGTTTTCGTAGATGTAGAGATTTAGAAAAAAATTGGCGGCATATCAAGGAAATTTGAACCAAATTAATTGGTTTTTTATTAGTAACCTGTTTTTAGAACTGGTTTTATGGATGATGGTTTCTTTGATGTAGTAATTTGTGTCCAAATACCTTTTTGTACATTAAATATATTTCCTCAGTCGTTTTTTTCCAACACGAAAATATTGCCCGTTTTTCTGGTCAGGATTGCCACCCTGATTAATGTGACCCGCTTTTATTCGTAGTTTCATTAGGGACACTAAGCTTGTGTGTATATTTGTAGTATTTGTGTAAATATTTGCAGTGTTTGTACTTTTATTGTTGCACATAATTGATCTGCTGAATTAAATGATGAAACTTATTATAATCAACGTAGTTCATTTATGGTAGGAAAAAAGTAATATGTAAAAAATAATAAAAACTTATGCCACCTGTTGTTTTTTTTAAAACGGTTTCAGATTTTAGCATTTAAAACGGTTCTCAAATGTACTGTACATAGAAGTGCCTAACAGTACTGTGCAAGCAATGATATTAGGGCTTTCAGACACATTATAACAATTATATTGTGCATATTCAATGATAATTCAATTTGATAGGGTCACTAATAGCATGTATAACTCATGTGTTGATACAAAATAATTCATTTAACATCCCAAATATATCATTTCCGTAATTTGAATTTTTTCATGACTCTTAAAAAAACAAAAAAACGTGTTTTTTTGGTCGCGGTTTTTTTGGCAAAAAAACGGTTTAAAAACAAAAAAACCGTCGTTTTTTTCGAGGTCGCATCTCTAAGCGAGGACAAAGCCTGTCACGGCCCCGGCTGGCACACCGCAGGTCCGGCCGCCACACACAGGTTATCGCAGTCACGCAACCAGCATACAGAAACTGCACTACTGCAAGCGCATATGAAACCCGCCCTGCGGCAATTGGGCTATCCCTTTAAGAAACGAATCCAACCGTTTCACCTCTCCAGGGAATCGAACCCTGGACCGCATGTTCACAGAGCGTGCGTCTTAGCCACTCGGCTACGAGGCGGACTTACTTACTCACACTTACTAACTTACTTATTTGCTTACTTACGTACTTACTTACTTGCTCAAATACTGGTTTAGCAGCTGGTTGATAAGTTTGTAACATTTGTTTGTAACCCAACACTCTACACACACAGTCGCTCAAACGATGCAAGTTTGTTCAGCTCAAGCAACTTCATGTGTACTCACCGGCACATTGCAATTTAGCGTGTGAATGGGTGCGCGTATGCTCTCCCGTTCGTCTGTGTGTATGTGTATGTGTGTTTTAGTGTGTATGAGAATGTGCGTGTTTGTGTGTATATGTCTGTGTGTGTGTGTGTTTGCGTGTACTTTCTACACTCGAGTGGGAATGCGTCTGTTTGTGTGCTTGTGTGTGTGTGTGTGTGTGTGTGTGTGTGTGTGTGTGTGTGTGTGTGTGTGTGTGTGTGTGTGTGTGTGTGTGTGTGTGTGTGTATGTGTGTGTGTGTGTGTGTGTTTGAGTGCTTGGCTTGGGCTAGTTTGCTTGTGTCGCGTCACCGTTGCCACCACCACCAGGACCAGGACCACCGCATCTCGCTCGGATCATCGATAACAACGTGCGGAACACGTCGGCGTCGACGAAGTCTGCCGTCGACGCCGACGATACGGCATCCGTCGCTGTCAGGCCGTAGTGCTCAGCCAGGCACACAACAGATAACAGCCTGCGCCATATTTTCACTCGTTGTCACAACACTGCAGCACACCCGTTATAATTGCGCGCGTGTGTGTAGCAGCAGAGAACGTTGGCAATGTGTCGTTTTCAGAGTGTGGGCGACCGGTTTTAAAGTGAGCGTCTCATAGAGTGTCGAGTGAGGTTTATGCTTACAAAAGTTCTCTCACTGCTGTCTTCATATATCCTGTGATGAGCTAGTCACTTGTTTTTGCCGCCCTGCATCCACTCTAGACGTATAGAAAATGACAGCGAGTGTTTGATGAAGTGATTCTGTGCGAGTTCGTGGCTTTCTGGTTTGTGAACACGCTTGTGTACGCGTGTGATTGTGTGTGTGTTTGTGTGTGTGTCTGCTTCTTTTATTTATTTTCCTACAACGTCGGATTATTGGCCAACTGTTGCTGATCAACACTCATCCATGCAATTACTGCAAGGTTGTCGCTGGTCGCAACAAACGCACTAGGTAAGATCAATGCTCTGCCAGAGTGCAAACAAACCCGGCCACCTCTCACGCAATTAACTCACACGCTGTTGGATCTGTTCAGGTGTTGTTCGTATTCAATTAGTGCAGAGCGCTATAGCAACCATACTTGCATGTTACGAGCGCTGAATGGAGCACTGAAAATTCCACCAGCAACTGTATAGCAAAGCTGGCCAATATTTTCAGCTAGTTCAAATTAATGCGAATTAAATGCTTCATTATAATTAAGTTCTTTAAATATAGAACGTGTAATATGTGGACATATAATTGTCCTGCTGGCTGGGGTGTAGATTTGTGTCGAGGCCCGGGGGGATGACAACCATCATGCATTAGTGTGTTCATAGTTGACTCAGTTGGTCAATTGAATGGATTCTTAATTATTTTCAGCCGATTTAATTTCTGCGCACATACCTCAATGAAAAGTCAATTGCGTAAAGTATATTTTTTCATATATTTATAATTGTATTTATATCTGGTGAATGTTTTCGCCACGCTCAATACGCTTGTTCAGCTAGTCTCTGATCGATCTAAATTTATCATAACTTTTCTAGCATTCACAGACATAGTAATTAAGCCAAGTTTATTAAAATAAATTGCTTGCAGCACTTTCATAGGTTTCCTTTTCAGTCTCGGCAATAGAAAAAATATCAAAAAACATCGTCGTACAAAATTTCGAGTGAAATATGGAAAAATTCATACATTTTAGAATACACTTTCGTACATTGTAAATTGTGAGTTGACGAAAGAAAACGCGTTTTGTTTTATACATCTCAAATTCATAATCAATGATAGCGTTTGCTTTACTATTTTCCTACTCATCATCAAGTTTTTGCACTTTTTTCTCACAATTATTCCAATTATTTATATATTTATCTATATTTACGTTGTATTAGCATGTTTCTGAGGTAGGCACTTCCCTCTTATCGGAAAGATGGAAAGCTAGAAGGAAAACGTGCTTGTGTAGCGCGCTGATGCGTACCCATCATGATGCCTATCTTAATGTCTGTTCGTACACTCTGCAATGGCGTGACAGATGTTACGTCTCCATATCGGAAACGTCCGTTTGATGATGTTCCATGCAAGCAGTGGCGTATTTAGACCATCCCACGCCCGGGGCGGAACAACAATGACCATTTCTCACCCAATTGATTGCTCTTGCAACTTATGTCATCATGATATATTTATATGTTCATATATGGTTTTGTAAATAATAGCGAAACTGTATGATAGTATTGGGCTGGCGTATATAACAAGCTGAATTGGTCACATTTTCACTGACATACAACGTGTGCATCCAGACGTCAAATGTGAAAAATAAGCATGTTTTATTTATTGAAGGACGATCCACTTAGCTGCTAGCTGCTAGAATTTCATACAATCAGCTTTGAGCAAGTTGAAGTGGCTGATTATTGGGATAAAAATCATTCAATAAGCTTGTCTTAAGTGAATTGCGTTTTGCTTTCTAGAATTTACCGGTCGCAAACGGACGTATTTATTTGTCCTTTTTTGCTACGCCACTGAGCACAGCCGAAGGGGTTACGTGTGTCAATCTTATTGGCGCATATAAACTAGCACAAGTTAATTATTAATGCTTTGATTTTCGAACAAGACACATGGACGGGTGCATACAATCCAAATCGGGTCATTGCCGGGCCAAAAGCCAAAAGCTAAAGAGAAACATCAACTGAAAAATATTGAGCGAAAATACAAAAATCAACTAGTTAAACGACTAAACATTGTATAATTTTGATAATTTAACATATTGATAATTTAATAGCATAAACATATCATTTGTATAGTGCATACAACCATTGGTATATTTCGGTATATCATACATCTTAAGCTATACTATGTAGACGTCAGAGCTATTTCAATCACAAAAATAAAAAAGCAATGCTAAATAGACGCATTAACTAGCTTCTTTGTGATGTGATTTCTTTGGCCCACTATTATTTAATTTGTATATGTCTTCTCTTTGCCCTGTTCTTCGAAAACATTCCATTACTTTCAAAATCTATGCCGATGACATCCAATTCCTCATTCCTGTCACTCCTGATACTCCCTCCTTTCTCTCTGATATACTTTCTGAAATTTCCTCATGGGCCGCCTCTCGGCAGCTGTACTTGAATACTTCTAAATCTGAGTTCATCGTCCTCCATCCACCTCGTATTTCACCTCCTCTTCTCCCATTTCCTATCTCAACTGCTGTTCGCAATATCGGCTCTATCTTTGTCTCTTCGCTCTCCTGCTTTGACAATATCGTTTCTGTCGCCCGCACTTGTCGTCTTATTCTGCGCTCTCTCTACCCTATACGTCCCTATCTTGATAAAAATTCCGCCATCACTCTTGTTCATACTCTGATTTTCCCCAGGTTAGACTACTGCAACTCGCTTTACTTTAGTGCTCCTCGCTCTCATCTCTTAATCCTTCAGCGTGTGATCAACCAATCTTGTCGATTTGTCTTTCATCCTACCTTTTCTCGCCACACGTCTCACCTACTTTTTCAACTCTACTGGCTTCCTATCATCCCACGAATTCATTTTCGCCTTTGCTGTCTCATTTACAAGCTTCTGCATGATCCTCACCAACCTTCTTATCTTGCTAATCTTTTGTCTCCCACTGACTCACACTCTTCTCGTCGCCCTCTTCCTCTCAGTTGTCCTCGTGCATCTAACGAATCTTCCTGGTCCTCTAAATCGTTCTTATTTTACGCCCCTCGCTTGTATAATTCTCTTCCCTCTCATATCACCCGAGCCTCTACATTTTGGTCATTCCGCCGTAGGCTTCGCCTGTACCTTTTTGACATTTCATTTGATCCCGTCTCTCACTCTCTCCCTCCTTTCGCCTCTCTGTGATATTGTTTCAACTATTTCTCCGTTTCATGATTGTTTCAATTATCCTCGTTGTCTTATTTTTCCCTGTCTTGAGCACAGTTACTGCTTCCTTTCCTTCCTTGCTGCTGTATTTTTTCTATTGTGAAGGTTCTCTGTAATAATTCTCTGTCGATTTTATTGTTCGAGCATACCACTTGATTTTTGGATCTGTGCTATTTGTGCTTGTGCTTACTATTTACTCATTTTGGTTTCTGTAGTTAGAGGTTTTCGTTGTGTGTGTGGAATTATGCTTCTTGTGTTTGCTGGTGTGGTGCTTTGCGCATTGTGTATGTATGTTTGTGTGCGAGTGTGTGTGCATGTGCATGTATTGCAGCGAGGAGTGTGCAAGATTGCAAGTGTCGAGTGTCAGGTGTCGTGGTGGCGTTGGTTTGCTCTGCATGTGTATGCGAGTGTGTGTGCGCGTATGCAATGGTGTCCTTGTATTGTCCTCTGAGTTCGTGGAGGGAGTCGTGTTCGGGCGTGTTTGCTTTGTGGTGTGGTCTTGTAGGTGCGCGTGGGACAATGATGTCCCACGCGCGCCTGTCTAATATATCTTGTTTTTAAGTTTTGCTTTTCCATACTACAAGCTATTTCGGCTTTTACAGTTGCTTTATTTTATTGTGGTTTTTATGGTAGTTTTCGGATTAGTGTAGTTCTTGTTGTTGAATGGAATGAATCTGACGCGCAATGACTTCAGCAGCGGCGGTGGTACTGACCCTTGGGCATCAGTGGCAAAGTGGAAGACAGAGGTTGTGTTCGGCGGCGTGGCAAGAGGGTGTGCAGGGGGACGGCAGTGGAGCATGGTGCCGGGAAGGAGGCAGTCGGGGAGCTGCGCCGAGGTTGCTCGTCGTCCCGCCTGCATTGGTGATGGCTATGTCGCAGAACTGGTGAAACAGTCGGTGGAAGCTGCTGGTGCTCAAGGAGGTAGGCAAGGAGCTGCTTAATTCGCAGAAGGCGTCGTGGCCCGGAAGGCAAGACGGCTTGTCGAAGGTGGATCACGGCCGGCTGCGACAGGGTGCTGAAGAGCACAGCTGACGGCGGGAGCACGGTGGGTGCTGGGGCCGAGGTGTTGTGCCCTGTCGCGGCAGCCGGTCATGAAGAAGACGGCAGGCTGCGGCGGAGCACGGAAGAGCACGGGCGGAGGCGGGAGCGTGGTGGACGCTGGGGCCTGACGTGTTGTGCTTCGCCGTAGCCAATTGTGTGTTTCTGGTGGAGCCGTCGAGCTGGATGGGCGGGCGAGATGGGTCGAGCTGGATGGGCGAGCTGATTTTGTTTGGTGGTTGTTATTGTATATATCTGTGTTTGTGTTCGCTTTTCATCTTTTGTTGCTGTGTTGGCGTTTTTCATATATTTGTTTCTCAAGAAACAGGGGGACGTGTAGTTAGAGGTTTTCGTTGTGTGTGTGGAATTATGCTTCTTGTGTTTGATGGTGTGGTGTTTGCGCATTGTGTATGTATGTTTGTGTGCGAGTGTGTGTGCATGTGCATGTATTGCAGCGAGGAGTGTGCAAGATTGCAAGTGTCGAGTGTCGTGGTGGCGTTGGTTTGCTCTGCATGTGTATGCGAGTGTGTGTGCGCGTATGCAATGGTGTCCTTGTATTGTCCTCTGAGTTCGTGGAGGGAGTCGTGTTCGGGCGTGCTCGCTTTGTGGTGTGGTCTTGTAGGTGCGCGTGGGACAACGATGTCCCACGCGCGCCTGTCTAATATATCTTGTTTTTAAGTTTTGCTTTTCCATACTACAGTTTCTTTTGTGACTTCACGTTTTTTTATCTGCTGACTTCTCCCTTATTCTTGATAATTGTCGGTTTACCACAATAGATGATTGATGTTTGATCGTTTTACCTCAATTGATGTTTTCCGTTTTTCGCGCTTGTGTTTTACCGGCGCTATAGCAAATACACGTTGTTGTTGTCGTTGTTGTGATATCTTGACGCCTAGTGTAACTAAGCCCGCCTACTAAAATGGCCAAACTATGAGATACTGTACGCGCGACACAAAAGTGATGCGGTACAGTATGTGCATAGTGAAACTGCACTGCGATATTTTGTTGTCTTGCGGCACAGCATACTCGAGTCTGTGTATAGCAGGGACTGCCAACCTTTTTCGATCGGCGACCCCCAGGACAGATCCGGAGGGCTCCAAGACCCCCCAGTAAAAAACATGAGAAGCTAGAAAACACCTTTATACTGAATTATGATCGCATTTAATACACTAATGATATCGTTATTGAATATATTTGAAGATACAATGAAAAAACATCAGCTGTTAAAAACATGGAAATTTTAGCAAATTTTGACGGATGCAAATTCTTTCAGACGGCTCTCACTATCCATTAAAGTAGCCTCGCCACCCCCCTAGGGGATGGCGACCCACCGATTGGGAAGCTCTGTTGTATACTGTGCCATAAATCAGCAAAGCAATGCGGTACAATGTGATTCCAAATGTTCTTTGATATTCTGATATGTTATCTTTTGGTATTTTTACACTCTACTGAGCGATTCTGACGCATATGCACTGCCGCGTGGTACGGTGGGTGAATTTTATATTACTGATTGCGCCTTTGCTAAACTATATATATATAATTATATATATTATTATGTTGGTGACAGAATTTTAGGAACTACAGGTTTCTTCGGGGTAGCGAATCGTTGTCTGTGGGCACATTGGAAAATCTGAAAATAAGTGGCCGATAAGAAATTGCGTTTAGTAGAGGAATATAATGGCCAGGGTTTGAAAAAAACGGGTTTTTTTCAAAAGAACCAAAAACCATATTTTTTTTTTGAAAACCAAAATAAACATTGTTTCTTTTGGTTTATTTGTTTTTTTTACACTTTGCACACACAAATCAAGAAAAAGGATTGTACTATGATATTTAGTACATAGTTAAACATATATTAGTACCACTTACCAAGAGTTTTGTAAATATTTAAATAAGATAAAAATAATATCATAAAAATGTACACACAGGATCTTGAATTTCACCTTGTAGCATCTATAGGTAACAAAAGTTTTAAACCGCTTCCAATTGCGAAAACAGTCGATTGTAAACACCCACATATGTTTGCAAAGTCCAATCCATATACCCAGTGGTCTTATTTATGAAAATCTAGTGACTAAAAATCATTTTTTTCCATGGAGGTTAATTCATGTTTGTTTTCAGAGTTAACACAGTTTTTATTAACTCAGAGGTTTCTGAAAATAGTGTTTTTAATAGAAACTCAATTGTTTTGTCGTAAATATTTAGGATTTCTCATAAATACCAACTACAATGTTTCCCCAGCAAAAACCAAAAATGTTAATAAAAATGTTTCCCATATCGTGCAAACCCCTAAAATCATGCCAAAAAGTACTATTTATGAAGATTTAAAACTGTATTAATGAACTCATTTTCTAATTCTGAAAATATTTGATCATTCCTATATGAGAAAAATCATTTCTGTCAAAAAAAAAATTCTCAAAAAACCCATGTTTTTTTAAATAAAAAACCACTTGATTTAAACCAAACAAACCCTGGTTTAAACCGAACAAACCCTGCTTAAAATCATGTCAAAAAGTATTATTTATGAAGATTTAAAACTGCATTAATGAACTCTTTTACTAATTCTAAAAATATTTGATCATTCCTATATGAGAAAAAATCATTTCTGTCAAAAAAAAACAATTTAAAAAAAAACATTTTTTTTATATAAAAACACTTGGTTTAAACCATGGTTTAAACCATGGTTTAAACCATGGCTTAAACCAAATGGTTTAAACCAAACAAACCCTGATAATGGCTGAACCAAAATTAAATCTACATGTGTGTAAATGTGGACAAGGGAACCCAATTCGTTGATACCTTGCTATTGTTGTCAATTAAAGTACAAGCTGATAATACGCTATTTTCTGTGGGCTGCTAATGCTAGAGATCTGCGAGTGGGTTTTATGAAAAATCAAGTATATACACATACGAAATGTATACACAATCAAGTCTAAAATATGCAAATTGGTGTTTGATTGTAATACTATTTCTGTATTATGTCGTGCTGGTATTGCTCAGTATAAATTATCAAATAAAATAGTAACCAGCTGCTAATTCTCAAATTAATTGTTTGTTTCTTGTTACTCGTTTTCAATGAGTCACAAACACGCGAGGGTCTCATGGTTCTGTTGTACTTACGGCATTTGATACTTGTTTGTGTCACTACAGTTGACCTGGCAATCGTAATAAATTGAATTTTGATTAATCGATGAAGACCAACAGGTATTTGTCGATCTATGACGCTGCTGATTGCTAATTTTTTTTGTTTAATCATATCTGATAGCGTGCAACATTATGACATCGCAAAAGCAATTGCAGTTGTCAGTTGCACGTCAGGGGTTTTTGCGTTTTTTGGGCTTATTTAATTCAATTTTTAATTTCAATTAATTAACTAGAGTTAACGCTTACAAGATTTTTCCTCTCACTGAGCTTTTTCTTCTAATTTGAATAAATTCATTTGTATGTTTGGCGATCTATTTATTCTGATTTCTGAGTATACAAAACAATCTGTAAATATAATATTAACATGATTTCAGGCATTCTTTTTGTCTATCAACTTCCTGTTTTATATAAATCTATATACATTGGTCTTTGCCTGTATCTGCGCGTTGTATTTATAACTATTCCTTCAGTTTCTTATCTAGAATAATTATTCTATTTCATGTACACATTGTAGTTGATAAAGTTGTCATTTCTGTGCTAATTGTATTGAACTACCACCAGCTTGTGGCTGAATTTAAATTTAATTCGACTGGAGGATTAAGCAGTTTAGTGGCAGATATGGACAACTTTCTTTTTTGGAGACTTGGAATTTTTCACAATCATCATTTGTTCATTTTCGTCTGTGATATGTTTTTTGTTTGGAAGACGTGCATTTCCTACCACTCTAACGTTTACACCAAACGTTTTGCAAGGATATTTTTCAACGTTGTTGGCGTTATTGGCGAACTTGATATATGGACTGGAATATCAATGATACGCCAGCTAAATTTTGATGAATGGCTTGACGCCGACGTTATGAACTCGCTGGAATTTCTCAGCGTTGGAGCTCAGATCAATTAGATTTATTGCTTATGAGGAAGCTTGAAGACAAATTGAATGCATAGCTGGTGTGCAATACAGGTTAATAATAGGATATCAGATACCTTTAACTAATCTACTTTGGTTGTACCTTAGTTATTACTAAAGTTGGGAATTTTATGTAATAACATAAACAATATTTTTCACATAGAATGCCATTTTTAAGTGGAAAAACATATACAATGTAATTTTCACAGTAAAATATTGTCCAAATAAATAATATAACTATTCAAGCTGCTCCTGGAGTTAATATATTCTGCTAATAAATGTAATTACACATACAACGGATTCAACATGTGATGATACACCGGACATCAACAGCGTCGCACGGTGTTATACCTCTAGTTAATTAGCATATGGATGTTGGGCGTGGTTTGAGTGGCGTGACAGCGTGGCAACGGAATTCAGATGGTTTGCAATGTCTCGCTATGCAGATCAAAGCGCTTCAAGCTAGGTGCGTGTTGCATTGGTATTTTTTGAAAAGGTGCGATTACACCTACATGTACTTCATACTAAAATTTTTAGGAAATTATTCGACACAAATTGCTCAATAGTGTCTGTATTGTCACGCTCGAAGTGTTTGAACTAATTCAATGTGAAGTCGATATTTCGCAGAAAAACATGTCTGATGGCAAGAGCATGTTTTGCGTTCATGTGAGAAAAATGTGTTTGCTGGCCACAATTCGAAGCTCGAATGAAATCATGGAATCATTGCGCCTCAAAGAAGAAGCAAAATGGCACTCCTACAGTGCCGGCACCACGCAGGGAGAGGCTGGAGGACTTGTAGCCCCTCAAAAGGTGATAAGCTCCCTTGAGTCCCCCAAAAATCATGACTACGAACATTTCGAGAGTATTTTTCATGTTTCGTATAGACCGGCATTTTTTAGCCCCTCACACCGAAAAATACTGGCGCCGCCACTGCACGCCTACATTATATGAAAGGTATAACGTTCGCCACGTACTACGAAAATTTCGCCTCCCTAAAGGTGGCTTCCCAATGGAATGCCGCTAGATACATGCTTAAAGTGCAAATAATCTACGAAACAGTCCGAAATTGAATAACATAATTTTAGGATTTCGACAACATGTTCTGGTATTTTTAGTCACATAATGAAAACATAAAACGCCAAAAATTATCACATACAATTCGCAACTCTAGCTATTACATGAGATATTATCTTAAATAGTACCTTAGATAGTGTCTTAGATAGAAACTCTATAGAAAATATCACCTTAGATGATAGCATAATATAATTTCATTCATTTGAATATAATAATGTATCATTGGAAAATTATATTTGATAACTTTGATATTGTGCTGATTGCATATATATATGGTGGGAAATCACACACTGATTCAGTCATAGAGATAGTGCGTGTATGCGCCAGGCAGATCAAATATGCATAGTGCATTAATTAGCAGCGAAACTTCTGCAGGTCGCAATATTCAACTGACGTCGAAATATGACACAATCGAGACCATAATAGTGCAGCAAAGAATCCATGTGGAGAAAATTGCAACCAAAATGAACTGAATTTTAAACTCACTTTTGGTATTTTCTTCTGTTAATTGTTTCTATTGCGCAATAGCTGCTTTCTCATACACAAAATATATCAAACAAACACACACACACACACGTACTCGCATATGTTTGAATATAACTATATGTGCTCAAGATAAACTTAAATGTACGCCAATGGTCCTACATTTTGTGCGTCAGAATTTTTGGCGATGTCACATTTTGAATACTCGAATAGCGTTCCTGTTTTATGCTCAGACACTCAGAGATGCCCATTGACGGGTGATTTTCTCCTGAACACACTCGGACGTCCCGATTGAATCGAACAATTTGTCACATCTGTGTGCATGTGTATGTATGTATGTGTGTGTGTGTGTGTGTGTGTGTGTGTGTGTGTGTGTGTGTGTGTGTGTCTTTGAATCGGCTGATTGCAACGTACGCGAATGTTGCAGCGTTCAATAGCCAACACGGTGCAACTGCTGAAAAAGAGCAATTTGCTGTGCCGCTTGTTTAATGGTGTAACTTCGTTCGACTCTGTGTGGCCACAAGGCTGGGCCGTGTTTGTCAATGGGCAAGTCGTCATGTTTGGTTTCTCGGCAATTTTGCCCAACATTGGACAAGCTTGTTCTTAAATGTGCTTGTGCTTGTGTGTGTGTGTGTATACGTGTATGTGTGTGTGTGTATGCGTGTATGTGTGTGTATGCGTGTATGTGTGTGTGTGTGCGTTTTGTATTTTAACCATGTATTGTCATAAACAAATACACAATTTCAATAGATAACATAGTGTATTTAACTATCCTTTATAACTTATGTATGTGTGTGTGTTTGTTTGTATGTGTGTGTAAATGTAAGTGTGTGTGTTTGCTTGTATGTGTGTGTGTGTTAAGTAAGTAAGTAAAGTAAGTGAACGTGTATTGTCATACGGGTATACAGACACATGAAGAAAAAACAAATTCATAGCTACGAGTATATTGGCAAGAGGTCATCGAGCCGAAGCTCTTAGATGAACACATAAAATTTCCAAAAGGTAAATGACAGTTAGTGTGTGTATGTGTGTGTGTGTGTGTGTGTGTGTGTGTGTATGTGTGTGTGTGTGTTTGTGTGTGTGTGTGTGGGTGTGTGGATGGGGGTGTGTGTGTGTGTGTAATGTGCTGGTTTTTTCACGACGAAATGAGCAGTTGAACCGTGTTGATAAGAAATAAAGTGAGCTGGAATCGAACGCTAAGTTGATCTGCAAACACGTTATGGTTAGCGATAATAGCAGACGCTATTGAGCGATGATACTCACAGAGCGTGAACACAAAGGCTTGAATACAATAGTGACAATGTGTGTGTGTGTGTGTGTGTGTGTGTGTGTGTGTGGGTGTGTGTGTATATACGAGGTTGAAGGTTAAAAGACATTTGGTCTGGTTTGAATTTAGCATGCTACGTGTAGTATGACTTGAGAATAAGTATAAATTGTTTCGTTTAATCAACCAAATCTCAAACCAAATTGGTCAAATTGTAAACTAAAAAACAAAAACAATCCTATTGGGAATTCTTGATGTGCCAAATGTGTTTATTAATCATATCAGTAAGTATCATATCATATAAGTAAATCAACCACAGAAGGTACAGCATGATTGATACAGCATTTAATTTCAGCTAATATTTCCAGTTTATTTAATATTTATTCAACATTCCTCGATGGCTTACGGGTCTAAAGATGTGCACGATTTTTGTGCATAAACAATTCCAATAGATTTCTATATATACAAAAACCCTTGCTCAGTATATGGTATGACTCTGAGTTTCAATGAGTTCTTGGCATGATGCGTTCTTGGCTTGTTCGATGCGAGTGTGTATGAGTGTGTGTGTGTGTATGTGTGTGTGTGTGTCGCGTGTATGTATGCGCTTGATCAAGCTGAGACAAAATGCATCAAATTGTTGTTTGGCATTTGAGCAAATGCATTCTGACAGCGTGCAAGTTCATCGACAATCCAACAATTCTTCCGAGTCGGTCGCATCGCGTGCTCAAGCATAAAAAATGCCTGCCCAGTCTACAAACTCCATTTTCAATGGTCGAATGGCGTATCATAACTATATATATATATATATATATATATATATATATATATGGGTGGAAATATGCATTATATTTAGCATTGAAATGGGAATTTTCACCGGCTGATGGCTGGAACAAACGTCGACTGCGCTACTATCTACTATGTTGAGAGAAAATCATTGACTGCAGGAGTGGAATTTTTGATGTTGTTGTGAATGTGCAGGGGCGGGTTGAGTAGTATTGATTGGGAGGGTGGAGATTGTTCATCACTGGGTTGTATGCCGCATCATAGGGCAATAAATCTCAATTGCCTTTTCTGAAAACAAGTGCTAGCAGATTTAGTACAAGAGATTGAGTACAATATATTTAGTACAAGATATTAATTACAAGATATTAAGTATAATATATTAAGTGCAAAAGATTAAGTGCAATATACTAATTACAAGATATTAATTACAAGATATCTTAGATATTGCAATCCGGTCTCTCATCGATGAATCATCTGCAATTCTTCTCGTTAACGCATATATCTTCTCTCGTCTGGACTACTGTAATTCGTTATTTCTTCACTTGCCTCTCAAGACGATTCGCCAACTTCAATCTGTCATTAATCTTTCATGCCGCTTTGTTCTGAGACTTCCTCCAAGAACGCCGACATCCTCTTACATCCGTCAACTTGGCTGGCTCCCTGCTCCCCTCAAAATTCGCTACAAAATTTGCTGTTTAGTTTTCAAAATTATTAAGTCTCCATCTTCCCCATCTTACCTACGTGAACTCCTGTCACCTCAAGTACGACCCTCATCTCGATACCCTGTCCCACTCTTCTGCCCTCCCGCCATCAACGAGTCCACCTGGTCGGCCAAATCCTTCTACTTTTCTGCCCCTCGCCTCTACAACTCTCTACCTCCTCAGCTTCATCAAATTAGTTCCTTTGCTTCCTTTTCATCTGCTCTCCACAAACATCTTCTTGCTTCTTCTTCTGAATAAATGCGTTTCTTGAACTCTTTGCTGTTTTTCATGTTGTTACCTCTGATTGCTCTTGCTTTTCTCATGTTGTGCACGGTATATCTTTCCTTGTGCGTGCTGTTTTACGTTTGTTTTTTCCGCTAGCTTTTATCTTTTATCATGTTTTTCGCGCCTTTGCATTTTATCGTGCGCTATATTAAATATGTTGTTTGTTTGTTGTTGTTTAAGATATTGAGTACAAGAGATTAATTACAAGAGAAGAATTACAAGAGAAGAATTACAAGATATTAATTACAAGAGATTAAGTACAAGAGATTAATTACAAGAAAAGAATTACAAGATATTAATTACAAGAGATTAATTACAAGAGATTGATTACAAGAGATTGATTGCAAGAGATTTATTACAAGAGATTAAGTACAAGATGTACAAGAGATAGTTTTTTCCAAGTAAAATCAGATGATATCCCATTCAATGCTGCAATATTTGGGTATTTTTGTTGCTTTAGATCACAATATAATTATCTTTACTTGGACTGTTCATACAGTCATTATTGGGTAGTTCAATTTATGTATAAAATTATATTTCGCTAAACATGAACTTTACGTATAAATGTCAATTATAGTATTTTACATCATATATTTGAAATAATATCTTAGAATGGATATAAAATATAGTTGTAAACGAATTAATACATGTTATGGCTGTAACGGTGTAAAATTACATTCTTACACCCCGCACACAAATTTCAGTCAACAATTAGCATTGACATTAAGATAATGTATAAATTGTACTTTGTTACAATTGACTGAATTACTTGCACATTACAAATTGTCATACGTTGACGAATTAGCTTTTGTTCATAAAGCTGCAACAGTATTGGATATAGCGCTGAAATCATACACATACACTCAAGCGAAAAAAATTGAATGAGCATACAGCAATGGTGGATTACAGACACACACTGCCTCCAAATGGTAAAAAGCTCGGTGTGGAAGTAGCACAAATCTCGGCGCCTCATATGTATCACAGCTCTACTAGAAGTGAGACGGCTTTCGAAACAATTTACGATGTCTCTCTCACACACACATATGTTGTAGCAAGCGAAGCCATATATATATATATATATATATATATATATGGCGACATCGGTTTGGTCGTAAATACCTTACCAAATTTATCTTACCTTACCTTACCTTACCTGTCACCTTTGCGCTCATCCACATCGAGATTTCCCCTGAGCCCATTGCACACCTCACCAAACACAAATAAATACACACACACATACATAAACACACATACACACATACACAAAGACACCAGGCGTTTCGGCAGCAGTAAAGTAATTTTGTACCTCTAACAGACGCTGTGATACCCATCCAAAACTGAAATTTGACTGTCGCGCTCTGTGACTATATTGAAATTGTTATCCAATATCAGTGTGTGTGCGTGTATGTGTATGTGCGTGTGTGTATGTGTGTGTATGTGTGTGAGTGTGTGTGTGTGTGTGTGTGTGTGAGGTTGTATGCGTGCGTGTACTCACTCTATCTCTCGCTATCTATTTCTGTATGTGTGTGTATATTATGCGAGTGTTTCTGTGTGAGTGTATTTATGCGCACAAAATATATGTTTGTCTGTACAGAACAGCCGAGAATATTTTGGAAGTAAATTGATAAATCGATCTGAATTCAAAATTTGTGGAGTGATATGACAGCGCAGTATCTAAAATTGAATCCAATTTAGTCTGCTCTATTTTTGGATTCCTCAGGCTTGAAATTCTCCGATTTCTTATTGAGCGCCAGCTAATGCATTTATGAAGTTATTTCTTTACACAGTTCATGCAGTTTGTCTCACGTAGCGATGATGTTGTGTCACAATACACACAATTGTTGGAAATTAATGAGTCAAGTTTATTCATTTTGAAGACAGTCAAATCTATTAGTATATTTAATCAGATTAGTATATTTAATAAGATTTCGGAACATTGATGGAAGCCATATCAATTGTAATTGTATTTGCGAAATTTAAACGGGAACAAAATCTTAAAAACGTTTCAAATTGAGCAATAATAAATAATTAGTTTGTGAATATAATTAATATTTGACAGAAATTTTACCTGAAACAACAGTGAATAGATTAGATCTTGCGCATAATCAAGCAGACACAAAATATCTAATTAAGTTTATGCAAAATTAAATTTGAATATCGCAGAATTATGTAATAGCATTCTTTAGCAAGCTCGCACGCAAACATCCAAGCACTAATATCATTTGCTTCTAATGTTCCATATTGAACTCTGAATTTCGGTCAACATATTTGCCAGCCTATTAGGGATTCTTTTTCTTCAAAAAATGTTTCAGTTCAACTACGGCAAAATTACCCCAGGGTGTATCACGCATCAATAACTAGATCAAATAGACACACACGTACACACACACACACACACATGCATGCACACGACTACGAATTCTCTTCAAAAGGGCGGACCAACTCTTAGCTAATGGTGTTTGATGGAGTTTTCATACTACACACAACCTACTTTCATTCAGTTCAGATAAAACTACAAACTGACAATTGGAATCCGCTATCGCCAAACCACTATCAGATGTGAAATAGTTTATGGCCAGGAATCGTCAAATGAAATTATTTCACACATCTCTTATGTGAAGCGTAAACGTTATTTTCGCAAAACCACTTGTCTTTATCAATTTTGTAGTTTTATGAACTGTTTTCCAGCTTCCAAGTTGACATTTCTAATCAAAAATTGCTGATTGAATGTGAAGATAACTTCGACTGACGAGTGAATGAATTTCGCGAAAGTGTATTTGTTTTCTAAGATTATTAATATTGTAAAGCAGGGAATGCATGCTGAAAAATTGGTGTGTTCCGAATGGGCAAATTTACAAGTTGTATATATTCAACGAGTTTTTATTATTTTTATACATATTTCAAAAGTATTACACACAAGTATATTTCAAAATGTAATTTATGCCAATTGAAAAAAGTTGTCATTGCATCAAAAACATTGGGTGATGAGTGACAGAAAACCAATTGTCTTGAATAATGCACCAATGAGATCTCTGATCCCTGATGTGATCTATTTGCTATCAGAGATCTCTTTGTTTTGAATAATGCAAATGTGAGCGGATGTGAACGGCCTATGCTCTTACAACACATCACTCTCGCATGAGCGGCACGGACACCAACTCTAGCATGCACGTAGATTCTGGGGAGTAAAACTCATATGGGGCATATGGCATATGAGTATTAAGCCATATGAGCATATGGGGCATATGGACCTCCCCCGACAAATTGTCTGGGTAGATGAATATGCAATTATACCCCCGATAACTCTGTAGAGTTCAGTTCATAGGGTATATTATCATCAAAATCAGCATAGCAAATAGTAACAATACACGACAAGTGTGTGTGTATGTGTGTGTATGTGTGTGTATGTGTGTGTATGTGTATGTGTGTATGCAATTGTATGTAATACACTTTTCACTGATATATGTGTGTTATAATTGAATAGGCAGAAAATGATTTGGGGTACCATGCAATTAACCTACTGAGCCATCGTTGAACACTAATGCATGAAGACTGTCTTCCCCCTTCAAAGCATCGACACAAATATACGCCCTTGCACTCTAGACTAATGGATAGTGCAGATTCATGTCCTCTCGTTTTCTGTGTGCACACATCAAAGACACAGCCACGCACCAGAACAAGCTTGGGTTTTTTCTGTGCCAGTATGTTTTCCTGTCCGTTGTAAGGGAATTATGTGTTGTGACTGCATTTTTTCGCCAGCCCGTCTGCAAATTGTTTGTGTCTGTGTGTGTGTGTGTGTGTGTGTGTGTGTGTGTGTGTGTGTGTGTGTGTGTGCGTGTACTCACCGAGTTGTACTCACCGAGTTGTTCTACAAGATTTGAGCTTAAGCTCGAGCTGACCTGTCTCTCAACCTATCAATTTTACTTTTAAATTCTGATATTTTTTTACTTTCGACGATATCCTTGAGTAGTTCATTCCAACTATATATAGCTCTGTATGGGAAGCTGCACTTTTTATATCCTCTTTGCAACGGTTTTTCCTCAATTCATACCGTGTCCTCTTCCATTCATCTGTTTATCAAATCCTGTAATTACTGGAGTAGTCATCTCTTTCATATACTCAAAGATGTTTATCAAGTCCCCCGCTTTCTTCTGTCCTCCAGAATAGTCAGGTTTAGAGCTTGGAGTCGTTCCTCGTAGGTCCTGTCCATCGGATTCGGAGCAAGTGTGTGCTTATGTGTGTGTGTGTATGTTTTTTTGTTTTTTTTCACAAACAACAATATATTTAAAGGCCAAACACACAACGTATAACATAACATGTGTGTGTGTGTGTGTGTGTGTGTGTGTGTGTGTGTGTGTGTGTGTGTGTGTGTGTGTGTGTGTGTGTGTGTGTGTGTGTGTGTGTGTGTGTGTGTGTGTGTGTGTGTGTGTGTGTGTGTGTGTGTGTGTGTGTGTGTGTGTGTGTGTGTGTGTGTGTGTGTGTGTGTGTGTGTGTGTGTGTGTGTGTGTGTGTGTGTGTGTGTGTGTGTGTGTGTGTGTGTGTGTGTGTGTGTGTGTGTGTGTGTGTAGGTCTTAACATACAATATGCAATATTTTTGAGATGGTGTGAATATGCAAATCTCACTTCTCATCTTGCGCCAAATTTGTTATATTCAAATAGGATTTGCGATACTTATATATACATATATTTAAATTTGAATTCATTAAAATTCATTCATTCATTCATTTAAATTTGAAATTTGAATTCATCATTTAAGCCCCGTTGGATTCAGCAGCATCATAATTACTAGGAAAAATCAAACCCATAACTTGTATTTGAATTGCCGTAAAATAATCACCTCTTAATGTACATAAATCATTAATGCACATAA
>OU696574.1:8796086-8806086 GCA_916048095.2 Sacculina carcini | reverse complement strand
TTGACGTCACAAATCTAAACGTCTTGATTTGAACGACATTAATTTCTCAAAAACTGAAACTATAACAAATAAGTGTAAATTAAAATATAAAAATCTAATTATTTTTTTATTTTGTTCGATGAAAAACGGCCATATAATTAATTAATAAAAGTATACCTATACACTTCATAGACACGGCATAGACTATTTCTAATGTAATTGTATTTAATTGTTTTCTTAAGATCAGTTTGTAAATATTTATAAATATTGCAAAAAGGGTGGGTGTTTTCTACAAATATTTCAATTCATTTCAACTGAAACAATTCGTTTTACTTTTGTTTCCATTACTGTGAGTAATGGCGTGCTAATGTCCAAGTTTGTCCAAACGTCTGGGCAAGTTTTTTTCGTGCGTGCTAGTTTGTGTTTGCACGTCTGTGCCTATGCTAATTTGGTTGCTTCTATGCGTTGGTGACCAGCCTGGGCGCAAAGTTGTAGCTTGTGCCTTCTCCTGAATAACGACAAGTTTTCTTTTTGAACTTGTCCGACCTGCTGTCACATGCAGCAACACGTCATGTTTTCATTTTTAATCAAAAACTTGGTGACAAAGAAATACAAGCAGTAAAATTCACACACCTCCCGTCCGATATTCTGTCTGAATATTCTAGGATGAATTTTGAATTTTTGTCAGCTGCAAATTGCTACTTGATTCAAAACGCATTTGTGCCGAGCGAATTTTCTGAAGAATTTTTCTTTTGCTGAATTACAGCAAAATCACTTTTTTTATCAACTGACTGGTTTGACTATGATTTGCATAATTGAGTTGATTCAAGTCGAATAAACACAAGCTACAGTTTTGCTAATCATTGTTCCAGTTAACTTACTATATTCATTATTCTAAAAATTCTCATTTATATCTCTTACGTATTAATTAGAATATTAAATTGTATTGTAAAATGATATAATAGCTTTGATCATATTAAATTATACAGTTATATAAATATTAAAATGTGTTCAATTACATTGCTTGATAAACAGTTCGTATAAATGACTCCTTCGTACAGGAGGCGGGTCTAATAGAAGCGATCACATTTTCTTCATGCTAATATTAACCTTGTTGCGTCTGTATTTTCTGAATTGTGTCGGTCTGTCGCCTTTTTGGCAAATCTATCAACATTCACGCAGCCAGTAGCTTTCAAGCGGCGGAATTTTCAAAGCATGCATTCAAAACGGTTTTCACAGATTTTGTCGGTCGTATTCAAAAGCAAATTCGGTAATTGACGTGTCATGCTGCATTATTCCTCGGTCAGACGCTCACCCAGCTCACAAGTGCAGCGTATTTCTTTCAGTCATGGCGCTTGAGTGATAGTTGAGAATCGCGTCAGTTGAGAATCGGTGAATGAAATCTGTGAAAATTGTTACTGCCTGCCTCATGCGGAATATATGATAATTTTCTAGCGGCTAATATTCTGGAGGTAAATTAGAATAGTTCTCGAGCAAATTATATTGGGTAAAGATGTGAAGTTGTGAAGTTACTTTGGAAGCATTCTGCTTAAAAATTCCACCATTTTTCATTGTTTTTTTATTGTTTGTTGATTTATGTATTAGTCCACATGACGGGCGGGTCCAAATATGTGGCGGGCTGAAGGATTAAAACTAAAAATATACAAACTTAGACTTTTCTATTGATTTAGACTTTGTTCTTTCTTCGTATTTTTGCCATATGATTTCTATTGTTTTAGTTATACATCTTGTTCTGCACGACAGGCGGGCTTAAGCGCTAGTGGGCAATAATTTACGAATGCTCATTATGGTTTTGAGTGATATTCTGTTGCTGAATTTCGGTGGAACAACTTAGAACTATTGAGTATTTCGGTAGTGTTGTGTAGAATATAGAGTCAGCTCATTAACTAGTGGAGGATCAGAGGAAAAAACCTACTGATTTCTCCAAACATTGTCAAATAACAACGTGAGGAAAAAGTATTTTAAATAAAGAACGGATTATGTAGAACAATGTTTTGAATTGATCTATAGAAAAAAGAGAGTCATTACACGGTAAAATTGGAGAAATCAAACGCTTAATTGCATTACGAAGCCTTGTCGGATATTTGTTTTACTAATGAACGAACTCTGAGAACGGGCGCAAACAACTTATATGATACGCATAAACACGCCGCGTGTAGTATACCAACACGCCTAGTGCTATATAAACGTGAATTAGTTAAATACGTGTATACTAGCTAAGAAAATATTAAATAAATAAATAATTAAATACAAATAAATAATCATAAATAAATATATATATATATATATATATAATAAATATTCAATAAATAGATATTAAACAAAGAAATAATACATATAAATATATAATTATTACGTAAGCATTAATTAACGAATTTTAATATAAATAGTAATATAAAATTAGTAAAATTTAATCAACAAGCGATGAACCAACGTAGTTCTGGTAAAAAATGTTTGCTGCTAAAAAAAACAAGTGTAAGTGTAATAATAAGTATTCCACAAAACAGCAGAGCTGATCCGACATGGAAATTGACGGGGTTTTTCAATGTCGCCAAAATAGTGAATTTAGGTGGAAAATTACAGCAGATAGGGCGCAGGTCGACCTATTGGAGAGCGTCATTTTCGTGTTCAGAGACGCTACAATAATTCTCTTATACATTTAATCAGTCTCATGTAAAACATTCCGTATGAGACTGTATGAATTCAAATGGCTTACAAAATGGGGAAAATAAACTAAAAATGGCCCGTGCACTGATGTTTCACTCTTGTGCCACGACAAACACGTGGAACTGAAATGATGCTGTGTTGTGTGTAGAGATGCGACCTCAAAAAAACCGACGGTTCTTTTAAAAAAACGTTTTTTTCCAAAAAAAAAACCTCGACCAAAAAAAACACGTTATTTTTGCTTTTTTGAAGAGTCATGCAAAGAATTCAAATTATAGAAATGGTATATTTAGGATGTTAAATGAATTATTTTATCAACACATGAGTTATTCATGCTATTAGTGACCCTATCAAATTGAATTATATTTAAATATGCACAATATAATTGTTTTAATGTGTCTGAAAGCCCTAATATCATTGCTTGCACGGTACTGTGCGGCACTTCTATGTACACTACAGTTTTGCATTCAATTATAGAGTTATCATTCAATTAATCAATTTCAATTAATCATTGTGTAAGAAAGCAGGGTTTGAGAACCATTTTTTATGCTAAAATCTGAAACTGTTTTTTAAATAACAACAGGTGGCATATTTTTTTTAACATATTACCTTTTTCCTACCAGAAATAAACCACGTTGATTATAATAAGTTTCATCATTTCATTCAGTAGATCAATTATTTGCAAATGTAAAAGTACAAACACTGCAAATATTTACACAAATACTACAAATATACACACAAACTTAGTGTCCCTAATGAGAGTACAAATAAAAGCGGGTAGCATTGATCAGAGTGGCAATCCTGACCAGAAAAACGGGCAATAATTTCGTGTAGGAAAAAAAAACGACTGAGGAAATATATTTAATGTACAAAAAGGTATTTGAACACAAATTACTACATCAAAGAAACCATCATCCATAAAACCAGTTCTAAAAACATGTTACTAATAAAACACCAATTAATTTGGTTCAACTTTCCTTGATCTGCCGCCAACTTTTTTCTAAATCTCTACATCTAAGAAAACCGTTTCATAAAAATGATTTTGAAAAAAACCATGGATAAAAAAACACTTTAAGTCAAGTGGTTTAACCAGTCGCATATACGTACCAGCAGGCTACTTGCTATACAAAAGGTATTTGAACGTACCTCAATCAAATCTATCTTACATAGATACTGTTTTAGAAAACATTGTTTCATTAAAAAAGCGTTAGTTTAAATAAACGTTTGTCAAAAAAACACTTGACCAACCAATTAACTTGTCTTGCTCTGCTGACAACCTTTTCTGAATCTGTACATTAATAAAACGAATTTAAAACCAATTTGAAAAACACCATTGCATTTTTTCATAAAAAACATATTTTCGTTTAAAAAAAAACAAATGATTACTCAATGAATTTGTTTTGTTCTGCTGACAAACTATTTCAAATATCTACATCATTAAAATCATCTTTAAAAACATGGGTAATCTCAATGAAAAAACCCTAAACCACCGGACCCGGATGCACTTTCAAACAGTCTCCTGAGGTATTTATTGATAAATATTTTTGTTTTTTATGCTATTATCAAATTATCTTTGAAATAAGACACGTAAAGATGTACAAAACATCAATTATACTCGTTTCTGTGTACTAAAATCCAACATCCGATGACAATTGGGGCTAATTCTAAAAAAGCAAAACAAAAACAAAAAAACAAATAAACATGTTTTTTTGCAGAAAAACCGCAAAAAAAACGTTTTTTTTGCATCACTAGTTGTGTGTGTGTGTGTGTGTGTGTTGTGATTTTTAATTTTATTTTTATTCCATGTTTTTAATTCTTACTTTACTGTTTTCTATATATATATATATATATATATATATGCAGGCTCTGTTAAATTCGACAGCATTTTCTGTGTTGTTTCTTTTGTATGTACATTTCTCTATACGTCTCACCAGCTTCTTCTGGTTCTCAGAGAGCTTTCCCAGTAGTACCGAAAAACTCATTTTTGCCCGAGGCACCTTTCGACATATATTAATGTCATCTTCAGGGGCATATATATACACATAACAATCGTAAATAAATATACACTAAACTGAAAATCAAATTTGAATGAGACGTTAAATACTCTAGAAAATTCCAATATAAAAGTATATAAAATTCATGCCGAGTGCACATTTGCACTGCCGTTTGATGTAGATAAATTCTGGCTAGGTGCAGGATGTTGTGATGCGCTTCTCTGTTGGTTGTTGATGTTGTTTTGCTGTCTAATAGATGGAAGAATTACGTCAGGCTGTTGTTGGACGTTTATAGTTGGTTTCCGCGTACAAATCAACACTGCCTCTATCATTTTGAGCTTTCTGATGTTATGCTCCTGGCAAATGACGGATGTATTGTCAGTGAGGATTGTTCTGTTGAGTTTGATCTTATGCTCTTGCGCGTAGTGCCGAAAAATTAGACAGCAAAACAGTAGAAGGCTTAACCACTTTGTTACATTTGTTTACATTATCCCCCTTGCCCCTCCCCCCTCTGACGTCACCCCCCTCTGACGTCACCCCCCTCTGACGTCACACTTAACCTAACTTTTTTAACCTAACTTTTTTTTCTTTTTTTTCTTTTTATTTTTTATTTTTATTTTTTTTTATTTTTTTTTTATTTTTTTTTATTTTTTTTTTTTAACCTAACCTAACTTATTTTCTTATTCGATACCTAACCCAACCCGACCTAACCTAACTTTTTTTAGTTTTTTTAACCTAACCTAACTTTTTTTAGTTTTTTAACCTAACCTAACTTTTTTTTTTTAACCTAACCTAACTTTTTTTTAGTTTTTTAACCTAACCTAACGTTTTTTAACCTAACTTAACTTCTTTTTTTTAACCTAACCTAACTTTTTTTCTTTCTTATTCTTCCTTTCTTATTATATTTATTCTTTATTCTATGCCCAACCTAACTTTTTTTCTTTCTTATTCTTCCTTTCTTATTATATTTATTCTTTATTCTATGCCTAACCTAACTTCTTTGTGTATACCTAAACTAACCTAACCTAACCTAACTTTTTTTTTTTTTGTATACCTAACCTAACTTTTTTAGTATTTTAACCTAACCTAACTTCTTTTTTTTAACCTAACCTAACCTAGCTGTTTTTTTTTTAACCTAACCTAACTTTTTTGTGTATACCTAACCTAACTTCTTTGTGTATACCTAACCTAACTTCTTTGTGTATACCTAACCTAACCTAACCTAACCCAACCCGACCCAACCCAACTTTTAGTTTTATTTCTTATTCTTCCTTTCTTATTATATTTATTCTTTTTTCTATGCCCAACTTATTTTTTTTTTCTTATTCTTCCTTTCTTATTATATTTATTCTTTATTCTATGCCCAACTTATTTTTTTTTCTTATTCTTCCTTTCTTATTATATTTATTCTTTATTCTATGCCCAACCTAACTTTTTTTTTTTCTTTCTTATTCTTCCTTTCTTATTATATTTATTCTTTATTCTATACCTAACCTAACTTTTTTTTCTTTATTCTATTCCTAACCCGACCCAACCCAACTTTTAGTTTTATTTCTTATTCTTCCTTTCTTATTATATTTATTCTTTATTCTATGCCCAACCTAACTTTTTTTCTTTCTTATTCTTCCTTTCTTATTATATTTATTCTTTATTCTATACCTAACCTAACTTTTTTTTTTCTTTATTCTATTCCTAACCCGACCCAACCCAACTTTTAGTTTTATTTCTTATTCTTCCTTTTTTATTATATTTATTCTTTATTCTATACCCAACTTTTATTTTTTTATTTCTTATTCTTATTTTCTTATTATATTTATTCTTTATTCTATGCCTAACCTAACTTTTTTCCTTTATTTCTATTTTATGTCACGATACTCATTATATCGGGATCGCCAAGTCGATGTTTGGCAGAGACGAGAATATAATAATTTTCAATCATACTTGAAATATGTATAAAAAACGGCTTGACTAAATCGGTCGCAAAGACAATGCACAATATGCATGTTGTATTCAAACACGTTGAAGTTCTTGATAGTAAAATGTCCCGGTAATCAAATTTCCATCATCATCACATAGCTTATACATGGGAATTGATCGACGTTTGTATATGGAAGAAATTTAGAACGTTTCGTTGCTAAATGTCTGTCGATATCCATTTTCAAACATAGTTTTCGGTATAAACATTCGCACATTACTTTTTGGTTAGTGTTTTCATCACGTGTGGATTTGATACATTGATATCGCGAGGTGTCATACCGGTTGATGTACAGGTGAAGTATGTCCGGTGAATATCAGTCTAAATATATCGTACGTTTAATATATCAAGTCTCCAATCCCTACGTCCGTATTTCGCATCATCTGCAATATCTCAGAAAAGTGTGTGAAAATCCCTGGTCATTTGTTGTCCCACGTTTCTATAATTCACTTCCATCTCATATCCTTCTATTTCCATCTTTCTTCGCTTTCACTTCATATATGTACACATACTTGTTCTCTAAATATTTTAATCCCACATTGTCTTAAACCCTATGCTAAAAATTTAGCCGCTCAAAGTGCACACTCATATTTTACTTGTTTTTGTTCTCAGGTATTTTTTGTGCACTGTAATCAGTTTTTATATCTCTACCTGGTTATCTTTGTACTGATTGTGTGTGTGTGTGTGTGTGTGTATTCTAATAATTATTTTATTGCGCTCTGCGGTTGTCTCATATTGCGTCGACGTGTAGCTGTTTTTTTCTTGGTCTGATCTATTTTGTTCTTTTTGAATGGCACCACTGCTGTTATGTTTGCTAAATCAAATGCATGGTGTTGTTAGAGGTAGGTGTGAAAGTTCTAAATTGGTGTATATATTTTAGTTTTTTATTTCAACTGCATTTTCAATTATATTCAAATCTTTTAAAAGTGGTATTTGTATAACGAATTTATTATATTGTATTATGAGCTCACTTTTTTATTCAGTACTTTATGAGTTTGACCATTGCATGCAAACTTTCAGCTTATTACAATGATATATATATATATATATATATATATATTCATTGCATAAAATTGAACTAAATCATGTCAATGTACAAAAACAGTTTGTAGCCATCACATATATTTGTCGCGCGTATGTTCATAGACAAATAGGCGAACGAGATGTTTTCAATGTTTGAGTGTGGACACTATGAATCAGATTGTTGTTGAGTAGATTTGGAAAGTCGAAAGACATTGTCGAGACAGCGTAGATACCGTTAGACGCCAGGCTTTGGATCAAGTAACGTGTGCCATGTAGTGTTCATACCTGTACACAATAGGTTGACGTAGACGTTGTCGGATGCCCGGCTATGGATCAGGTAGTTGCGCCGTGCATATTGCCAGCACGTGATGTAAGTTTAAATCGTGAAGTGTCGGCGTCAGAACTAGAGAATGTTCTTGTCTCTCGGTGTTGAATTTTCACTTGGAGTGGATGTAGGACAATTATCATAAACACTACTCGTCCAATTTCTTTACGGTCATCCTTATGCAGGTATCCTTCACAGTCTGCAAGTATGATCATAGTTTAAAAAGTTGATTGTCGATAGCAGAATAGACACAAAACAGAATCGTGGATACCCTTGCACAAAGAGAGCTGTACTGTCACACACGCCAGATTTTGACGTCTGAATCACAGTCTAGTGTATACAAATGTGAGATTTGTTTATGTAAGCGTAAGGCTCGGTTTTTGTCGGTAAGTTCATAGGGTTAAAACACTAGGCGTTCTTATATCACTGCCCTTCTCAAATACTTATTAATTTCAACTTGGAAATATTCGCTGTCATACAATAGTATATTGTTATACCAAGTTGATTCCAGGGCGATACTTTACCAAAAGACCTCTACCTAACACCGCCACTGGATATATTCACAAGAGGTATGACTTGCATGTCGGTATTTGAAGCTTGAATAAATTATGTCACTAAAGGTAAAACTTAACAAGTTTTTTACACTGGTGTGCACTGGCGTCATCGAGACGCATCAGGAATTAGTCGAATCATTGATCGTCTCCTCGTGATGGTCAGTTGGAAGTTAGTGTAAAAAGATGTGTGTTCATCGTTCGTCATATATATGTGTGTGTGTTTTTTTTTTTTAATGTACATTAATAGTTGAACTAATATTTTGACTCTACGTGTTGGAAATGTCAGAAAAAGTTTACAGATAAGGCGTTATCGACATGTTATCTTTCAATAGTGAAAAAAGTGTGACACAATGGGATTGACGCTTTCTAGTGTTTTTGGAAAAAATAATATAACTGCTTTGAGGTCGACTATTTTTTCGTCGGTGGCTTGGTCTTATACCAATTGATACACCGTGCTAATACTTGTGCTGAAAATATATATATTTGTGAAATACTTGGTTGCACCTGTATATAGGTCATGGTAAAACTAATAATTTATTTTTTAATTTGTTTCTATTTCATACTTGTGTATTAATTTCAAACAACAAACTATTCATTTTCTGTCTAATGTCTGAACTTTCTGTCTAAACTCTAATGTGTTTAAACGGTATCCTAGCCTCAATATCGCTGTCATAATCGGTATCATAGCCTGAACTAATATATGTGTATAACAGAATCTATTACCGTTGTGGAAATGATATCGCTGTGGCAAGTTTGAATATGACAAACGGTAGCTGGATGTAGAGTGAAACAAGTCAATAGTTTCTTAATAGAGCATAGAACAATATCATCGGTTCGTATCTCTTTTTCGAAAAATTCTGCAAGTATGTTTACATGTTTTTATATTAATTTCTGAGTATGCAACTGATTATATAAGATGTTATTTATTGTTGTGTTATACACGCTAGTTTTTATTGTTTTAGTATCATCAGTGTCATTTTTGCTGGCTCTTATTTTCTTCTATGATGAATTAATATTATATATTACTACCAGTTTATACGTTTCTGCTTTACTTTACGCTATATCAAATAATTGTTTGCAGCTGTTCAGTATCCAAAGTGAGTATAAATGGCCATTTGGTTGATGTTTATGGTGTGCTCAAACAAACTAAAGCTTAACACCAGATTTGTATATTACAACAGTATTGTTCCCCTAAAACTTTATTGGTGAAGATCGAAACTGTTGATATATATGAAAAATCTGCAATTAATATTTATTTATTGGGTTCTTATTCTAAATCCTTCGAGCTAGTAATTACTTTAAACAAAGCATTCCGAAGAAAAAGTACAATTATACCCAACCTATTTGGTAAATACATATTTACTTGTTTGAACAGTTTTGAACATTTGCATGTAATTTTTCGCAATTTATTTGAAAAAACTTCACATATTTAATACTTGCCCGTGTACACTGTTGAGGATTTATT